>OX155678.1:9616765-9637070 GCA_944547425.1 Eupithecia centaureata | reverse complement strand
AAAATAAACAAAGTGGTTTCTCACGAAACGTGGACCTTTCTTGATAAAAAATACATTTGAAATCGACCATAAAATAAGTAAATAAAGGGTAGGTAGGTAGGTACTTACCTTTACTTTCGTCGAAAGGCATCTACGCGGTCTGTGAGAATTTGAAACTAGAGTATTTCTAGAAGGAGTGATTAGATCTCGTCCCCGAAATCGTTAATTCCGCATAGCAAACTTTCTATTCGCATTTTTCCCCACTAGAACTTTTACCCGCCACTTTTTTTTCTCATTTGCTTGCTTCCTTATTCTCAAAAATGGCCAAACGACATTTATCACAATATTTCTAATTCTTAAACGATATTTTTTCCATAACAAAAGTTTCCCAGTAGCTTCTTTTTGCAATAGTTTTGTTTCTTACGCGATATTGTTCCTGTACAAAAAAAATATCCTACTCTTTTTTTGCAAAATTCGTATTCCTTATGCGATAGTGTTACTATTCTAAAACTGTAACCCTTTCAGAATAACGTCAATGTATAAATAACAAACTCACACACACATTTCCGCGAGTCGAAATTACTCGAAATACACGGCAATGTGTAGTTCCATTCATCTTTTTCATAAATGTATTGGTATTTTCTTAAGTATCATTTACCATAAACACTTGAGAACGCATAAGCCCTCTTTTTAGTATCTTTCACTGATATACATGAGTTTAGTCAGCCACTTGTCATTTGAATTGTCGCGTCACTATAATGGTTGAAAATAATTGTAATTGCATATAAAATAGTATCATTTCTTTGCAACAATGGAAACTAGCAATGAAAAATGTGATCCAGAGAGTTCAGCTAGTGTTCAGAAAACATCATCATTCGAGTTCATTGATAGTACACATAAAGGAAAAATTTTAGTGAGAGCCGGATATAGACACTATCTGAAACGAAACAATAAAAATGGTTCGTCGGTCTGGATTTGTTCCGCAAAAGGAACATGCCAAGGCACGTTGGTTCTGAATGATAAAAAAGAAAAAATTAATGATCAAACGAACTTACCCTTACGTGAAGTTCGATCATAATTATGTGAACAGCTTCATTCGATGCGATTTAGAGATTTTACATGTTGTAGTAGCGTTTCCTAGTACTAGCCTTACACACGATATTTTAAAGTTATTTTTTATAAAAATGAAGTTGCTAATTTGACTTGACAAGCCCTGTATTGACTCTACGGTACCATGCTGCCCTGTTATTGGCTCTACCGATCGTGGCGTTGTTGGGTCTTTATGACTCTACCTTTTACCTGCGCTGCGACCTCTCGTCATTTGTTTAAAGTTATATCTGGTTATATCCTTGATCAAGTGAGTGCCTTGATCGATGATGTTATTACCTGTAATGTAAAAATTTCACAGGGGGATTAGGGTTAAATAAGGGAGGGTGTATATAAATCGCATCGAATGAAGCTGTTCACATAATTATGATCGAACTTCACGTAAGGGTAAGTTCGTTTGATCATTAATTATGTATCACAGCTTCATTCTTAGCGATTTAGAGATTTTACATGTTGTAGGATGTTCAGAGATTAACAAATGTGAAATTTTTCAAAATAAACAATGAGGTTAGTAAATACATTTATTTATGTTTTAAGAAATATCTTAAAATATTTTCTAAGTTCAAATCACTTTTAGCTTTAAGACTGTAGAATTGATCTCGCGAACTGATTGGTATCATGAATAATCAAAGTGCTTTATTCCTTAAGACCTTACAGGACACTTGGACACGTCATAAAATTCATATTATTAAAAATTAAAACTAGGAAATAAAGTGCTCGCTTTGATTTTTGTTCACTTCTATCTTTTTAAGGTAGAGAAGCGAACAGAAACCTTTACCTTGTTAGGTTGTTATTTTTCGAGTTAGTCGAGTTAGAGCAGTTTTCCTAATTACATCAGGATTTATACCTGCTCTGTGGGCTCTCGATGTAGTAGCATGTCGCGTGCTGTGAGCATAAACATGCTGGTGACAATGCCACTGTTCTGTTGGGTATCTTTAATCCAGTGGCTTAACCACTGGGAGCTTAATTTTAAACAAGGTCTACGGTAACTGATAAAAAGAAATTCATTACTAGCAGATCTGAACGAATGAGTTTTATTCAAATATGACTCTAGGCACGTTACTGGGCATATTTCTGGTCTTTCAGTAAACTAAGGTATTTTTAAAATTGGTCTGAAGTTTTTATTAAAGCAGGAATTACTATTGTTATACGTTACCGTTGACAACCTTTATATCCCAATTAATTATGCCAGCAGAGTAATTGTCTTTTTGGAAAGAGTTTCTAGACCAACATTTTCATGCGGCCATTTTTGGGTTAAAAAATTCAAGACTTGAGCTGGATGCCAAGTAACAGAATACCGACGCAAGGAAGGTCAATCTAAACATCCCTTTCTTAAAGCGTTTTATCCTATCATCTATTTAATTACAATGTTGCTTCCTAAAATAAGTGACAGAGCAAATTTGTTGGCATTTACTGTTCCATATTTTAGTACCTTTACGAAATATTTCATTTGAGAAATTAAGAACCCTTGAAACAAAATGTTCTAAATAATGAAAATTGTTTCGTTATATATTACCATAAACACTATAATAACCCTAATATTACTAATAAAACATCGTACTGTTTGTATTTATTTTCGAAAAGAGACGAAAATATTATTTTTATTGCGGAAGGTTCAGCACGCTGTGATGGTTGTGGGTTGATCAGAAAGGGTAAAAATATAGAGGTAATATCAGAAATAACAAGTTGTTGAAATAAAGAAAACCAAGGCTCTGATGCCCAGTTTGGAACAAATACGATGCCCTCTACTCGGTCAGTAACGATCTTCTGTAACATATTGAGATTAAGTGAGAATGGTGGAAATGCGTAAAATGGCAATTTTGACCATGATCTAGTAAAAGCATCTGCTGCCCATGCTTCTGGGTCAACCTTCGATGAAACGTAAGAAGAAAGGTAACGTTCGATGAAAATTCACTGTTACTATGACTAGTTTGTTTGAACTCCTAATTGTTTTTATTTTTTCAAAAGCATATTATTATTATTATCCTAATTACCATTCGGTATCTGCTTCAAAATTATCTTTAGTATGATCCAAAAATATTTTCTATACCGATTCTACTCATTTCACACCATTGCCAAATAGCTCTCGCTAAGTAATTTAAGTGTGGGTATTGCACACTGCCCATTAAATTTATACATGAGATTGCTGTCGTGTCATCAATCAATACGTAAAAGTATTTCACAAACAAAATAATCCTTAACAAATACTTAAAGTGCGAAAAATCTGCTTTTAACTCCAAGACGTTGATGTGTAGATACTTTTTGGTGTATTTCCAATAACCATAAGACCGATTTTATTGCTATAAACCCCCCAGCCTTTACCTGATGCGTCTGAAAATATTTCAGCGTGAAATAATTGAAAATAAATGAGCTACGACCTGTTTTAAGATTTTCAATGCACCAACCAAAATCTATTTTTTTATATGATATTCTGATTATAGCTTGGAATTTTCAACAAAGAAAGGTATTTGTCGACGCTCTAATAGAAAGTAAGTAAGTAAAATATTTATCAAAGTAACAAAACATAGTTTTGTATACTACCAAGATTTAATGAATTTATCGTAGTTTACAACGAAGCCTAGACTTTCTAGTAATGATCGAATAATAGGAAGCTGCAAATGAGTTTCCTGTTACAGTATGTATTTCATGACCGGCTTTAAAGCCTTCGTAAATACATATGGTCCAGTGTACAAGAAAAATAGCCAATTAATTTGATATAAAATATGTTCATATTCGAAATGTAAGTAGGTATTTTTTATTCATGAATTGGTGGAATTGGGCGATTCATGAATTGGTATCGAAAAATAGGCATCCTTTATATCTATGTTGCCATTTAAAAATTTTGTGTTATTAGTTTCGACGTTGTAAAATAGTCTTCCATTTTAAAATGATAATTTTGAATGATGATTTTGAATGATTTATTTAAACACTTTAGATTTAAAATAAACCGTCACCATTTGGCTTCGGCACTAAGAAAATACTGTATATAAATTGCTCTACTTCTTATTACATCTATGAATTGCTCCTATAGACAAGAGCAAGTCAATGGACTTTTAGAAATCAGCTGCTTCTTCTTTAGATCTTTGTTATTACTAAGATAGTAATTTCTAGATGGAATCGAAACAAACGGTATGACATAGCCTTTTATCAAAGATAAAAACGTTAAGTTTGATGTTATGTCGCCCATTTATGAGCAAACCACTGAAGTCGACCAGCGTGACTTACCCCATGTTCGTATATTCCTCTACGCCGTCTTCCGTGCTGGTGAGTGGTTCCGTCCCTGGTACTATCCCTGGTAGGTAGGCGCTGGGTTGACTGATTTCTTTCTGCGCCTGTCGATGCAGAACTTTGTAGTTTAATCCCTCGCCGGACCTCTGTATGGTCTGCGCCGCTTTAACTTGCTCTAACAGTTTGTCTCGAAAAAGAAAATTATCCCTAGCGGTGTTAACCAAAGTTTCTTTCAGATCTGGTTTTACCGATGACGATACGTCGAATGTTGAATGTCTAATGCTGAAGTGGCAATGAGCCAGCCATATCTCGCGGAGAACCGAGAACCGTTGGGGTAAACATGTTCTCGAGTGGAGACCGCGACTCGGTAAACGTGGTGTAGGACACAGCCAGGTGGGATGACGATCTGCGAAAGACTGCTGGAAGATGCTGGATGCGTCAAGCTGCAGATAGGGCGCTATGGCGCTCATTGGGGGAGGTCTATGTCCAGCAATGGACTAGTATAGGTTGATGATGATGTCAAATGTTCGTCGAGTTGCAGAGTCTTGAAAATGGATATCGCATAATAGGCGGCAGGCATCCCTTAGAGCCTTCAAGGCTTTTTCAGGTGCTTCTTTCGCAATCAACGACTTAGTGGCCTGGGCAAGAGCAGCAAGAGCGTTTCCAATTAGTCTTTACCATAAAATTAGTGAGCACTACCTTAGCCTCGGGGTTGAGAACTAGTGCTATTAAGTAGTTCACATTTTCGAGAAACTAGATATTCCTGATGAATTTTGTCCTTTGAATCTTTCGCTAATCCCTTAGATTGCACTTCCTGCCAACGCGATGCGAATCTTTTCCAAGGGAAGTTTGCGGTTTTGGGGCGTCGCCCAGTAAATTCAGTAATTCCTCACCTGTAAGAGTTCCAGATGGCCAGGCTCAATAATATCATCGGCTATTGTTTGCTTCACGTCTACGATCAACGAAGTGGATGGACCTTTCAGCGGCTCGTCCTGCCATGGTTGGCCTGGAAACGGCTCGTCTCGAGGCTGTGCCCGCGGTGATTGTGAGCGCGATGTGCTGCCATCGCTCTGGTAAGTGCGTGGAAAATACCAGTTCATGATTAGAATTTCTGGTTTACAGAAATAGATCTGACGGAGAAAACTCTCATCACTAATCATACAACAATGGAGCGATTCGATTAGAATTCCTGGTTAACAAGAATAGATCTGAAGGAGAACCAAAATGGAAGCTCGCATCACTAATCGATATGATATTTTTTACGGATTATGTGTCTGATTAGAATTTCCGGTAAACAGAAATAGATCTGAAGGAGCTAAAGGACAGCTCTCATCACTAATCGGTCACAACAACTTATTTTGCCATTGGGATGAAATAAGATTGCGGAATAGGTGAGAAAAAACTGTTGAGTTACTAAAAATAAAATTTTAAAACTCACGTGGCATTTCATCTTCGGAAGACGAAGTTAAAATCATTATTCTTCGACGACGGGGTGGCTGCAAGCGCTCCTCTAACTTCCTTATTTTTCATCGTATTTCTTCATCCTTGTCTTTGTTCTTCCTTTTGTGGCCTCCTATAACCTCGCTTTTTATTTCACTTTAATAATAATTTAATAATTTTAACATAGATTGAACTGGCTAGCGCAGAAACGTGCGAAGGCTTGAGCACGAAAACACGTAAATGACGAGAGGTCGCAGCGCAGGTAAAAGGTAGAGTCATAAAGACCCAACAACGCCACGATCGGTAGAGCCAATAACAGGGCAGCATGGTACCGTAGAGTCAATACAGGGCTTGTCAAGTCAAATTAGCAACTTCATTTTTATAAAAAATAACTTTAAAATATCGTGTGTAAGGCTAGTACTAGGAAACGCTACTACAACATGTAAAATCTCTAAATCGCTAAGAATGAAGCTGTGATACATAATTATTAGTGAAAATGGACATTGTTGATTGGTGATTTCGAGAGCATCGACATAGAAAAAAAAATCATCGAAATAAAGAAAAAGGTCGCGACGGATTATCGACCCATTCCTCTCCTTTATAAGGAGGAAATGAAAACTTTCATGTCACCAGAATACACGGACAAGTTACCGTCGTTTCGTGAAAAGAGAGATGCTATATATAGAGCAAGCCATAAAGCCTCCGGAAACTCAACATTTCAATCGTGCGAAGATGTTGTAATCGCAGAAAAATTGGTAGAATTTTTTTTATGCATTCAGATTGGCGGTATTATTGTTTTTATAACTCAACAATGTAAAGAATGGATACAAAATGTAAAAACTTTTTTTGTAGACGGTACCTTTAAAATGGTCCCCAAGCCTTTTACTCAATTATACAGTATACACGCCGATATTGGTTCGGATGATGCTTTCACCAAAGTCGTCCCGTGTATACAGGGTGTTTGGAAGCTCGGTGCAAAGCCTTAAGGGGGTAGTAGTATAGACCATCTAGAACATTTTGAGCCACATTTGTCTTAACCAAAGTCTAATTGTTTTTTTTTTAGGGACCTTTTACGATTTTTAACCAAAATCCCAAAAAAATCTAATTAAGTGCTGATAATGCAAGGTTTAAGTGGTAATGTCTATTTATTTTGTATGTTTTTATTAGCTTAATGTGTGTTCAATGATATTAAATCATTATAAAGCACAGTTTATGCTAAAAAAATGACTTTCAGACTATTTAAACTTTACAGAAAAAAAGAAAAAGAAAAAAAATGTTTTTTAATGACATTTAAAAAAATAAATAAAATAGCTGCAGATGTTCAGATTATTTTAAAAACACGCTGAGTTATTGCTCTTTCTTTTAAGGTATCATTTACTTAGATATCTATACAATTTTCGAAAATACGGTGCCTAAACCAGTTATGGGTAAGAAAATTACTGTGTACCTAATAATAAACTTACCTGAACAACAATGTAGAGAGGGACCTTAGACAACTAAACAAAGGCCGCTGTGCCGGCTGGCGGTGTACTTACAATAACAAAGAGTTTAACCTTGATTCTTTGGTTTAGTTGCCGAGGCAGCAAAGCGTAAGTACCTGAGGTGGGTTGAATAGTCATGGACCCATTGTTTTTTTAAAGTCGTCTCATCTCGTCTAGTCACTGCTCTGCTTTCATGCGTTGCGAGTAGACGTGTTTGAATTGAGATCTGTGTTGTGTTTGTGATTCACCGTGTTCAGTTGTAGCTCTACGCTCCTGCACGTGTTGATTTTAGACTATTGAAGAGTTTGACTTTTGAATTGTGTGTGTGTGTGTACTTATGGCCATGGCTGCATTTACAAACCAGGAACAAGCGGATATCGTTTTTATGTATGGCAGAGCTGATGGTAACGGAGCTTTGGCACGACGTTTGTACCAAGAACGTTACCCGACCCGCAGGTAAAGTAACATTTAATTCTAGCATTAGATCAATTGCCATTTTGATTTGTAACAGACGTGGTCAATAAATAAGTAATTTCATTTCAGGATACCTAATGTCCGTGTTTTCTACAACACGTTTCGCAGGCTTTCTGAATTTGGCATCCATCACGCAGGACCCGGAGTGAATCCGGGAAGACATATCCCCGCCGTTGAAGAGGAAATAATTGCAGCCTTTGAAGCGGATCCTACAACGAGTGTCAGAACTGTAGCTAGAGAATTGAACCTTTCAATATGGAAAGTTTGGAGTACCATGCACCGAGAAAAAAAGTATCAGTTTCACGGTACAGGCGTGCAAGGCTTGGTAGAAACCGATCCTGAGAGAAGGATGCGGTTCTGCCGATTTATGCTCAACAGTGATATTGATGACGGATGGTTCTTAAAATCGATCCTTTGGACTGATGAGTCCAAATTTACAAGAGAAGGCATCACGAATTTTCATAATTTACATGAATGGGCTGACAAGGACAGCAATCCGCATTTGAAAAAACAGGTACACAAATGTTTATTAAATTAATTCTAGTCGTTCAACACATCTTTAACAGAATACTTTAATTAGAATGCATTTTTGTTTTAGGTGTCTTTCCAAGCCAAATTTTCAATAAATGTATGGGCTGGAATAATCGGACGAACATTGATTGGGCCACACGTTTTACCAGATAATTTAAACGGTGAGAATTATCTGCATTTTCTGCAAAATGATTTACCAGAACTCCTGTTTGAAGCCGAAGTACCCATACTAAATACGGACAGGCCAATCATCTTTCAACAAGATGGATGCCCAGCACATTGGACGTTAAGTGTCAGGGAACACCTTAACAACTGTTTTCCAGACAGCTGGATAGGCAGAGATGGGCCCATCCCTTGGCCCGCACGATCGCCCGACCTGACCCCAGTAGATTTTTTTGTGTGGGGACGGGCAAAGGATCTCGTATACACTACCGAAATATCCACGAGGGAAGAATTACTTCAAAGGATTGAAACAGCTTTCACAACTATGAAACAGGAAATGCAGCTGAAAGTCACGACGACGGAAGTTAGAAATCGTTGTCGTAAATGTATACGCAATGGTGGAAGCCATTTTGAGCATCAGAATTAAAAAAATAATCATCAAAAACGTTTTTTTCTTATCTCCTTAAAATCAGTATTTACGGACTTTAACTGGTTTAGGCACCGTATTTTCAAAAATTGTATAGATGTCTAAGTAAATGATACCTTAAAAGAAAGAGCAATAACTCAGCGTGTTTTTAAAATAATCTGAACATCTGCAGCTATTTTATTTATTTTTTTAAATGTCATTAAAAACATTTTTTTTTCTTTTTCTTTTTTTCTGTAAAGTTTAAATAGTCTGAAAGTCATTTTTTTAGCATAAACTGTGCTTTATAATGATTTAATATCATTGAACACACATTAGGCTAATAAAAACATACAAAATAAATAGACATTTCCACTTAAACTTTGCATTATCAGCACTTAATTATAATTTTTTGGGATTTTGGTTAAAAATCGTAAAAGGTCCCTAAAAAAAAACAATTAGACTTTGGTTAAGACAAATGTGGCTCAAAATGTTCTAGATGGTCTATACTACTACCCCCTTAAGGCTTTGCACCGAGCTTCCAAACACCCTGTATATGCACTGTTGCCTGATAAGACCCAGGCTACATATGAAGAGTTGTTTCAAGCGATTAAGGAAAATATTCCTAATTTTCGTCCAGACTTTATCAAAAGTGACTATGAGACTGCGGCAATGAACGCTCTGAGAGCTATATATCCATCTGCTGCCTTAACAGGCTGCTTTTTTCATTATTGCCAGGCAATTTACAAAAATGGTGAAAAATGGGATCTAACAGATACCCGAGAAGGATGTGCTTATTTAGCAAAATGTGTAGCTCTTGCACATTTACCTAATACAAAAATACACGAAGGATGGCTCTCAGTGTTAGTTAAATCTCCAAACATGCCAAATATATCAAAATTTAATGATTACATGTCAAGACAATGGATAAGAATCGAAATGATAGATGTTTTGTCCTGCTTCGGGCACCGGCACCGAACGAATAATGTTACAGAAAGCTGGCACAAAAAAATTAATGGCAGAATGCATAAAAACTATAATCTGTTTCACTTTGTTTCGCAGCTAAAAGCTGAGGCAAATATTGTCGATTTTATTGTTTTGCAAAATGAAATGGGACGCAACGTTTATCAGAAACGGAACAAAAAATATACAGATAGAGACACTAAAATACAAAAAATTCTAAACAATTTTCTCATCGGTATGACATATGTATTCAACAACTGTCATACTTAAAATACTAAACCTGGATTTCACGAAACTTTTATTCGAAGAATAACCGTAATGTACCGGAAAGCTCGTTGGTACTAGCATAATAGCTTACGTTTATAATACATATAGCTCACCAAACGAAGACGTGAAACTGCCTGTTACTGCTTCATTTGGTGAACTAATAGGAAGGTTTTTTTTGTTGCTGCTTTGGTTTAAAGGTATATTAAGGATACAATTTTATCAAAATATTACATCGTTTAATTATTTTTTAAACTCATTTTTATAAATTAAAGTAACAAATCATATGCAATTCTGCTAGAAAACTTGAAAACAAATTATATTTAGGTAAAAAGAGTGGTGAAGGTAAAATGGATATTATCATGGATACGTACCTATTAGGAAATCATTCCTCTTGTATTATGTAGATAAATGCTATTAGACAATTATGACACTGGGATTAATCACGAATAATAAATAAAAATATCGGTTATGTTCGCTATTAGGAAATTATAATTCTGGTAATATTCGCGAATGATAAACAAAAGGATCGGATAAGTACGCTATTAGGAAATTATGACACTGGAAATATTTTATGAATGATAAAAAAAGGAGAATGGGTAAAAGTTCTAGTGGGGAAAAATGCGAATGGAAAATTTGCTATGCGGAATTAACGATTTCGGGGACGAGATCTGATCACTCTCTAGAAGCACACTCTCAATCAACTCTTGTGTTAATCGGTATAATGCTACATATTTTCATTTCTGTTGAATGTTTCTAAACTTCTGAAATTTTGAGCTTGGCGTCTGCTAGTAGTATTAATGTAGACATTAATACTAGCAGACGCTAGTATTAATGTAGACATTAATACTAGCAGACACCAAGCTCAAAATTTAAGCTCGTGAGATTCTTTTAATAAACTAATAAAAACGAATGACCGAGACATTATTCATGCCGTGAGTACAATAAAAAGGAAACTCGCAACCAACTTCGATCGCTCCTTTGTAACTTTTTATTTGACAAGTGAGTTCGAGTTTCAACTATCGAGATGAAGTGTGAATTCCCTTACAGAATACCAATTAAACGTCATCTTTAGCGTAAATGTCAAAATCTCAATCACATCTCACTCAACTTAGTTCATTTCATATCCGCACTCGTCACTGAGGCGCTACAAGCATGATCGAGTTTTACAGAATACAAAACTATAAACTCACTGCGGATTCCGCTGAGTGAGGTTCGAAATGAGGTTATAGAATGAGCCTGCTGTACTCTTTTTTGAGTTTGTTCTGCACAACTCCTTTTCGTAGTTCAGTTTCACAACGCCGACAAATGCTTATTACATCGCTCGAAGGATATATTAATTTTCCTTTGTCTTGTGGTTTTCAATGTTCATGGCGCGCTTGTATCCATATTGGATATCAAAAAGGTCTTTCATTAGTTTTCGAAAATATGCAGTTGCTTGTACTCCACCGAGTACGAAGCGCTGTTAAACAAGTTTTAAATGTTTTTCTCACGTAGGTACTTATAGGCTCTCGCAGAGTAAAAATGCAACGTCAATGCAAATGTTCTCAGTTCTAGGGAGTGCTGACTTCGTGGCACGTTACCAGTCTCAACATTTTGCTTCATTCTTTTTGACTTTTGTACCGCCTCCAATTTTTTGCAGCAAAATTTTACGCTATTTGCGCTCATTTATTTAATGAGCGCAGATCGCGACTCGATCATAAGAAAGTCAAGCAAATAATATTCATAAATGTAAATAGAAATCTGTAAATTTTGTACCTGAACAAATATTGAACAAATATTATCAGACTCTGACCCTTTCGCTCAATCAGACTGTTCAGACCGTGATCCATGCTATATACCAGAATAAGAAACTTCACACTACAGTGATAGTGAACCTGAAATAGTACAAAGAGAACAAGAGTATTTAATAAATAGAAGCCAAGATCTTCCAGGGGTTGAAAATAGTAATAGTAAAACAGTGGAAAACATAAACATCCAAGAAAATAATACCCTGACACGGAAAAGGAGAGGCAAACCATTTTTCTCAAGAAGCGATGAGTTCATATATTGAAGAAGTAACTGCAGCCCTAAACCATCCAACTGTTGTGAACATGTTTTTAAAGTTTCCAGCAACTCGTCAGGAAAGGGATATAAATAAGCAAAGGTAAAGAAAACTGAAATAATCATCTACAGGTAGTGAAATAAGTAGTTAGGTAATCGATTTTTTAAGAAACTAGGACTAATTTCACTGGTCCGCAACGAAAAACTCCTTTGAACAAAAATATGATTAGTATGAAGTATTCAATATCCTAAATCTAGATCTGTTTTTAATTTCTTGCTATCACTTATATAAAAAAAAGATTTTTTTTTAATTGCTTGAGACTCTATATTTTTTACTGTTGTTCGTGCGTTAGCGCAACTTCATTTAGTTTAGATAGTGGTTATGCACAAAAAAATAACTCGTACTGATAAAAAGAGAGATGGATCAATAGTAATATGTAATTCATAGTTACGTAAAGGAGACGAAAAAAATTTTTTTTGCAGACCAGTGTTTTTTGTCAAAAGTACCTCTAGATACTTACTTAATATCCTGAATAGATGTCAAGAATAACAATAGGAATTATTAATTTGATCACTTGTCTTATATTTTATTTTTGTTTCCTTACTTACACTAAATTCATATTTTTTTCAGTTTTTACAGTAAGTATCGAATCCCCGGAGTAGTAGGCTGTGTAGATGCCACTTCAAAATCTTCAAACCAGAGAATGCAGTGGAGCATCTTTATTACTGCAAGAAACACTACCACTCATTGAATGTGCAAATGGTAATTGTTACCTAGTAATAAAACTGCCCTTATTTAACTGTAACTATACCTACCTACATTACAAACACTTTCAGATATGTGATGCGGACTGCAAAATTTTGTCTGTAAATCCAAAGTTTGGAGGTTTGCACCTCGCATGATGCATTTATATGGGACAACAGCATCATCAATAACTATATGCAATCTATTCATAGGAATAATGAAATTGTGTGGCTCTTGGGTAGGTATATAAAATATTAATATAACAGTATGAAATTAGTTTATAGATTGTTTCAATTAAAACTAGCACACAATAACAAAATATTATAAATTTTGGTGATTCTGGATATCCTCAAAGGCCCTGGATGATGACCCCATACAGAGAAACAGCACTACACTCGATGGAAGAGTCATTCAATAAAAAGCACAGCACTGCAAGGGTTATAATTGAGAACATATTTGGACGGTTGAAAAATTGGTGAAGGTGTGTTTGTAAGGACAGGGTCCTACATTACAAACCTACTAAATGTGCTAGAATCATTGTTGCATGTTGCGTCTTGCATAACATTGCATTGCAATATAACATCCCGGATCCTGATGACCATACAAATGCAACTGCTTCCACTGGTTCATTACTTATAAATATAAGTACTGCATTTTATTTTTGTACTACACACTATGGGCTATTCCTAATTATCTTCTTTATTTGCAGAAACATTGAAAATAATTGACAGAGTGGATGAAAATGAGATTAGCAATGAGTTATTGATGGGAAGGGCATTAAGAGATCAATTAGCTAGAAGAATTGTTGGATGATGATTTCAAATAAAACAAGTTATAAACTATCTATGTGTTTCTATTTCTTAAAATCTCAAGCGCAGAATTACAGGTTACGACAAATGAAGCAAACAATTCTTGCCACATGGCTTGTTGTGCAAGCTCGATTTCCCGTAACCTGTGAGCCTCTTGCTCCCTGTTCATATTGAAGGCCCGCCACTCGCGGTCGGACTCCAAAAACGCTCGGCGAGCACGCTCCGACTGCGACTGCAGGCAAACCCTTCTCCGTGGAACAGGTGAGGTCTCGATCTCTTCGTCGAGACGGCGACGACGCCATCTTGGTGTAAGGCGCCTTCTCTGACGGTCGGACTCCATCTGTAGGCGAGCCCTTCTCCGCTGAACTGGCGAGGTCGCGTTCTGTTGGTCCCGTCTTGGTGTGAGGTGCACCCGGGGTATGATGAGCCTTCGGGAGGTTGGCTTTTGTGGCTCGGCAACCGGCTCATGCTGACTGCCAGCTGGCTCATGCAGGCTGCCAGTCAGTTCATGCAGACTCCCAGCCGGCTCATACTGCCTAGTGCAGGCTGCCAACAACTGGCGACTGATGCAAGTCTTCAAGATCTGAAAATTAATTAACTTAATGCGTATCCACATAGAGTTAAGTCACAGTCCTAGCTACAACTAAAAAGTTATTTGTATGAAGGATTATAATTCTTAGTCCATTGAAATGTTAAATTTTTTAGGCCTTACCTTGCGTTTTATAGAGCACGCAATTTTTTTTTTTTTGATGTGTGTTTTTGATGGTTAAACGACAACTTCAACACAATGTTATAAGCTTAGGTCATAAGCCATTCTTACAATAACAGAAGTAAGGAATAATAATAACAATTTTCGCTTATAACTTTTTTATTTTTAGTTCTACGACAAAAAGTTACTGGACTAAAGTTGTAGATAATTTAATTTGCAACAAAAAATGTTATTAATTTTTTTTTTTTTTTGGCTTTAGCTTTACACTGACCCCCCAAACCCCCCCCCCCCGCCCCCCTACACAAAAAAAAAATAAAATTGCGTCCTCTAAAAAACGCAACCCCAAATGTAACTTTTCAATGGACTATCTACTATCAAAACTACTTTTGTGTAGGCTACTACATTGTAGTTAAAGAATGCAATCACAGCAATGTTGTTCTTCTTTCATGTTGATCTAACATCAGTCTAGGAACCCTAAGAAGGCTAAGTTTATCTAGTGGGTAGTAAAAGAATCATGATTTAAATTAAAATATTTTTTTATTTTATGTTTTAAACTTATAAGATTCGGATGTTTCTTGAGCTGCTGGTGGTGATGGGGATAGAAATTGTGTGGGCCCTGCTGGTGTTACTTCCTGTGAAACAATGAAGAAAGTTAAAATCAGAATAATCAATTTATTGGTAAGAGTTTTACAAGTCAAATATGTCAGTGTATAAGCTGCCTTACAAAAAATATTATAAGAATTTTTATTTCCTTGAAACACCTACATACACTATCATGGCACAGAGGTGAAACCTCGAAGAAGGACTATGCTCCTATTCATCATCATCATTAACCAACTATCCGCTAGAGGCGCTGTACAAGTTTTCATAAAAAAAATTAACTACAGTTGCTAGCGAGTGTAGATTGTAAAAACTCATGGTAGTATCACTCACAATAATCCTCACATTAAACAATGGAATAGGTATGTAGTTACAATATTTAGTTATGTTACAAGGTTAGTTACAATGTTAGTCATTTGAAATCATGTTATGTATAAAATAAGTAAAATAAAACCTGTGTTAAGCCAATTTCCGGCACCTCTGCAATGCCAGTGGCCGCTTGAGGGCCAATAATGTTGAGGACTCTGTCCTCAAGATCAGTTAACTGTATTTTTTTATGCCGGGCCACCACCAGTTCCACTTGACTTTGCACTATTCGTGCTTTTTTTCTTTTTGTGTTATTTTAGAGGTCGCTCCAAACCTAATTTCATAGAGTTGGATGTGATACAGGTAGATCAAGAATATTTTCAAAGTTATGCTCAAGAAAAGGACAGGTAGGTAAGTAAATAAATCAACCATACAAAAAAAAACCTTTCTCCACTTCTCAGTGCTTTTTGTGTCCCCAGTGGCATCAGCGTTCAAATATTTGAGAGCTCTTCCCAGTGGTTAATGGTATTGAGCCAGCCCCTGGGCCCCGTCGTCGGCTTGCTGAGGTCACCGTTCCTATCGAATTAAATGTAACTAATGACATACCTACACGGTAGAAAGTTATCTTGGTACTCAACGAATACGATTTATGAAAGCCCCGTCGTCGTCGGCTTGCTGAGGTCACCGTTCCTATCGAATTAAATGTAACTAATGAAATACCTATGTCGCAGTCGTATTGTGTAATCCGCCGTATTACATTACGGCTAGCTGTTTTCAAAAACAGGGCCTTTTTGCGGCGGTTCAACGATTAGCTGGATTGAAAACGGCTGAATAAAAAACGCCGTAATGTATTCGGCGCCAAACGTCATTCAATACGGCTAGACATAAGGTAATAAAGCGAGTGATTAGCCGCCTCTTTGATAGTTTTTAGATCCGATTTTTAACACTCGTGGCGCTGCCTGACATAACAACAACAATGGCGTTGGGTAAAGAAACTGTGTTGTTAAATTGCGGAGTTATGAGTGAAATAAACAAAGAAAATGTGTTAAATATGTCGGTAAACAATGACTTTAAGAACAATTTTGAGGTGCAATTAAATAATTTCTATTCTTCTCAATGTGGAACTGTAAAGAAACCATGGACAAAGGACTTAGTTTCAGAAGTAATAACGTATGTCAAAACTGCTAAAGTGGGTATGGATTCTGGTGTTCGGCGGAATCCTCCACAATATTATTGGTGTAGAAAATATGATGTAATGAATGTGGCTGATGAAGATTATTTGATCTTAAAGAAAAATAATCCAGAAGACCCTACTATTCGTGTAGTTCCCATGGAACAGTATTTTAATACCCTAATTGAAATTCAATCCAAAAAAATTAAATTTCAATCCACCGCGGTGGGCGAGACAAAATACTGTACGCTGTCTAAAATAAACTTTATATTCAAAAAAGGCAATTTAAATATTTGTCTCCTTATGTCCAATCTGTGTATTCAAGCGAAACTTACCAAAAAAGCCTTGTTAAGGAAAATCAGTTGGCTGAATTGGGGATTGACCTACCTCACGAAGACAGGTCGGCAGCTTCCAACTCAGATGGATCCACTGATGGTTTGCCTAGACACTGGAGCTTCCACAGGTACTGGTTTGGCCTGATTCTCCGATTGGTGTATGTAGGGACACAAGGGTTGAAGCAAGGACCGTAATTCACACCGCGACTCGACAGTATAATCGGTAGGGCGCGAGCAAAGTCAGGAGTGGACGGCAATGTCGGGTGCATGCGTCTACGCGTCTCTGTGTATCTCCGAGGACTCCGAGGTAGCCCGCTCGACGACCGAGGGTCACGTGAGGGGCTTGTCCACCAATTAGCCAATTAGAGAGCAGTAAAGCAATGTCAAGATTCTACCCTCAAAATTGTGCATACTTTGAAATTAACTACCCTAAAGTATGCGAAAGAAATAAATATCGACCACTCATCATCATCATCAGGAACAAAACAAAATTTTATAAGTAAAATTAAAAGAAACTATTCCGTCACGGAACAGCCTAAAAAAGCAAAAAATTGATTATCATTTTTAATTTTTTTTTTGTAAGTATGGTCACCCTACAATTAGGTAGTATACCTATGCGGCTAAATGTGGGCCGACGTATTGAAGAACGTATCGTAATGACAATCCAGCTAATCGTTGAACCGCCGCTTTACAAAACGGCCCTGTTTTTAAAAACAGCTATCCGTAATGTAATACGGCGGATTATACAATCCGACTGCGACACCTACACGGTAGAAACTTATCTTGGTACTCAACGAATACGATTTATGAAAGATTTTTATTTCGTTGTGTGTAACTAGAAACCAAAAGTCCGAAACTCAAACTCGGGCCCAACTTTCACAGCAACATAAAAAGTACATTAAAGTTATTTAGATATTGTGACAATAATAATAATAATAATAATAATAAACGTTTATTTCAGAACAGGTCCATATGGTCAAAAATATAAGTAGTAACAAGAACAGATTGATCTTACTACATAGGTACTACAAAAACATAATTATAGGATACCTAATCGTACATATAAATTATACCTTATAGTATAATATAGCCTCACTTTTGGTTCCCACTGTGGTGCACAGACAACAATGAATTTCCACAATCCATTGTCACAATCCACCAGCATTTCAAATTGAGATGCACTTGTTCTCGGCATTTTATTAATTTGCAAACACTTTACGCACGAATCCCATCCGTTGTTGTTGTTTTAGTTTTAGCAAAATGTCAAGTGGAACCGTCGCGTCGCGTCGTCGTAACACGAATAAAGAATGATGGCAAGAATTTTGGGCTATCGTGTACATCGATCGCAAGGGTATCAATCGAAAGCTCATGAATTTCTAATTAAAACTGCATATTTGGTTTTCCAAGAATTTTTGCAGGAAAAATTAAATTAATTTTTGAAAATCTGAATAAATAGCAAAAATTAACCCTAAAGCTAGGGCTAAAAGCGCTCCGAGATCCGCCATTTTGTTTTTGACGTTGACGTTCACTTGATTGTCAAACCATCAAAGACTTATGTCAAACAAACGTTAAATACCAAAACAAACAATGCTTGGCAATTCGATATTGGTTCAGTTTAGTTTTAGTTTGTTTTTAGTGTTTCTGATGTATACTAGTCTTTATTAACAACGAAAATTACAAGCAAGGAATAGAAAAATTACAACTAGTATTTACAATTGAAACCATTGAGCTAACTGCAGACGGTTGCAAACAGTCTAAAGGTAGCTCAATTGATCCATGTCAATACCAGTCGGAAGCGTCCCCAAGACACTGGCTGCATTACCACGCTGTATGGCAATGTATACTTAGATTTTGGCCTGATTTCGATATAATTAATTGATAGGGAGAGTTTCTTTTCGTTTGGCTAATACATAATAATAATGCTTGGTGATGTCACCATACCACATGATGTTAACCTCGTTAAAGCTGAGAAAGATAAAGTCAGTAAATATCTTGACTTGGCTAACGAGGTTGTCAGCATGTGGGATGTTGATTCAGCGACCATCGTCCCGATAGTTGTTTCGGTTAACGGGGTAATAGCGAAGAGCCTCGATAAACATCTCAAGAGACTCTCGCTAGGAAGTTGGATCAAGGGTCAGATCCAAAAAGCGGTTCTCCTGGATTCGGCGCGTATCGTCAGGAAGTTCCTCTGTCTGCAACCCTAGTCACCGACTGCTTGAGCCTAGCTTCGCGGTCGGTGATCCACCGTTTTGATATATTTTTTACTGTAGAATAGTTTTATAAAAAATTTGTATTTCTGTAGTAAAAAATGTATTTTTTAATGAGAATTTAAATAAATAATGTGTATAATAATAATAATTCTGGACAGTCCACACAGCATCATCTAGTCCCAAGCTAAGCAGAGCTTGTGTTATGGGTACTAGATGACTGATATACTTAATACAATATACTACATAGATAGATATATTTTTTATTATACATATTAAATCGACAAAACTTACCTACCTACGCATCTTATGAAAATGAACTATCAGTGCTACTATTGTCCTTTTGTTTTAAATTGTATCTATATGTTAATTGTATCTGATGTGTGTGTCTGTGGAACTAAATAAATGTTTTATCTACTGTTATACTTTGTAAATAATGCCAAACTTATGTTGGTAGGTGTAATAGTATTAGGAGGTACCTAAGTAAAAAATAATAACTCAATCTAATAGGAAACAAATATTTTAATACCTAGGTAGGTACTAAGTAAGTAATTCAAATGTTCCCGATACAGAGGTACTTACTGTAAGTACCTAGGTACTAGCTACCTACTAAATCCAACATCCTTCAAGGTACGAGAAGTTCAGTTGAAGTCCTGCTAAATATGAGATAAAGGCACCATTATAATTTAATTATTATAAATAAACCTGGTTATTGCCAACAAAAGTTATTTGCCGATAATGTAACTGAAATGCCCTGCAAATAGTTGAATTACAACATAAATTAATAGTGTAGCCGTTCTGTCAACTAGTGTTTATTTCAATGGCGTAGTTAAACAAAAAAGAAGTTAACTGCGCAACACATCCATCAGACTTTAAAAGTAATATCTATGTAGGTTAAGTAATTCCCGGAGTGTAATTTTGAGAAAACTTCTAGGTAGGTATTTGTTGCACCTACAGAGACTACTATTCTGAAATCTTTTTACAATTTGTTTATATAGGTACTACAACAATTTAATTAAAGCACTAGGTGGGCAATCAACACTAAAATATTTTAGTTATTTCTTCATTTCACACATCAAATTCTAGTGTTTTCATTACTAATAAACTACTAAAATATCATGAATTAAATACTATGAAACATAGTAGTAGGCCTATGTCCAGCAGTGGACTAATATAGGCTGATGATGATGATGATGATAGTAGTAGGTATTAAATATGTGGTAGGTACTTAGGTAACGTTTAATAGATATGCAGTTTAAAATAACAAATAAACTTAGACAAAAAGGAAATGCACAAACATACAGAAGTTATGAACATTCTGTTATTGCATACAACACTTAGGTACTTT
>OX155678.1:9394113-9616565 GCA_944547425.1 Eupithecia centaureata | reverse complement strand
GTTGTCGCTCTAGACGGACATTGAGGCCGACCTCACCACCATCACAGCGGCGATCTCAGTTCTCTAGCACCACAGACAGATTTTTTAGGTTGGAAGAAGAGCCGCTAGAGCTAGAGCGCCAGAATACCGAAATTTTAGCCGCTGTTACTTCCGCTATTCAAAGTCAATTTGATCAATTGTCCGAGGCAAATAGGGCCATGGCAGCGGCACTTCATGCAATCGCTGAAAGTCTGAGACTGTTAGCAGAGAGGAGATAATCTTACTATTAAGTATAATAAATGGGAAAGTCTGTGTGAATGTTTGTTATAATAAGTAATCTCCAACTACATAAGTTATTTAAATTAAATTTGGTATGTAGATAGTTTAGGACCTAGAATAACACAGAGGATAATAAATATACAATTTGAAAATTTTTACTGTGAGGGGTTTAAATAGGGTGGTAAATATTGTATGGAAAATTATTATTCCTTGGTTTGATTCATTCAAAACTCGGTTACATAAACTGTAAAGTAAATAATTTAACACGTATGTAGGTATTTTTATTTTTACGAAACTGAAGGAGGCGTGCAATAAAATTCTGAAATTTGACAAAAAAAAAATCCATCCACGATGCCGCGGGGCGCATCTAGTTTTAAAATAAATGACATGTTTCAGGTAAAAAATGCGTTTTATTTAATGTAAATTGCGTGCGTGTGCGAGACAGTCTCAAATATGTAAGATGCGTTTGAGTATTCGGGCGTTAGGTACTTAAATTGCATATTATTATACCTATGTTTGGATTATTGATGTGTTTAATAAATGAAATTCTTTATTGTACCTAGGTAACATTCCACAAGTATCCATCCAACTAGTGTTTTATTCCACATTTTAGTAACTATAGTACCTAAACACCTAGAGTTTCAATGTCATTTTGTTTATAATTTAGGAACTTACCTAGATCTAAATTGATATGTCTACCAGTATGTTTTGGTTAAGCTTTTTGTATGTATTTTGTTTTGATGCTAAATGACAAAAAAAAAAGTACAGCTCTGAAATCTTTATCAACATTCAGATTCATATTAATTCAGCAGAAAATAATTGTAAGCGATTTGTGTTTTCTATTCTGGAATGAAATACATAGAGTAAACGAGTTCTTGAGTGGAGACCGCGACTCAGTAAGTGTAATGTAGGACGCCCTTCGGCATGGTAGGATGGCGATCTGCGAAAGACCATACTAAAATGTGGCAAAATGAAGACAGGGCGTTATAACACCTAGACCTAGAGGACTCATTATATAGGGTAGGTATAATTATTTCCAGCAGAGCAGTGGACCAATATACGTTACTGACGATGATTCTTGCAATGGAAGAGTTCGTAATTCGTATGAAAATTAAAAACTAGTTGCAATGCAACCCCTTCTGACCTATAGAAAAGTGTACCTATGAATTTAATTTACTGCTAAAATAAACTTTTCCTAGGACCATGTTCCATACAATAGGTAATTCTCTATTCTGCTTACCTTCTGACAAAGGAGGTTGGTTACCAACCAAACAAAGGAGGTTGGTTTCAATCCTGACCCTAACCTGAAACCAACCTCTAGAATTGAAACCCAATTTGTTATGTGCCGCCATTTGCCATGAAGAGATAATGTAAGGAAATTATATTATTCTGCCAATTTTCGAAAAATTATTTAATTTTTTCTGTAAATATTATGGAGAAACTGAAAATGCAAAGTTCTTTAAAATTTTAAGACGAATCGAACGATATATTCAGTATCGTTTTTCAAATTTTTGGGACAGGCCATAAGGGATTCTTGCCATTGTTCTTTGGGTTACATTGGATTTCATTGAAATAAGTGAGTCAGGCGACTTCCTACATTTGTGAGGTAATAGTACTAATGTAACCTATCTTCTGTCTCTATCATCGTGTATCATTTGAAAAGAGATAAAAATACGAAACGATGCTCACTTCACAGTGAGCATCGTTTCGTAATGCTGTTATCATAATAAATCAAAACTACAAAAGGTGTAGTTGAAACTATAACGTAAGTAGTAAGCATCAGCACAACTCATGGTACCACTAAAAAGGCTAACTATACTATCTGCGTATTTATTTACGCAACTACTGTAGTAACGTCAGGCGATCTAACTGTGACAACTCATGGTAGACACACTGATACTGCTTCAGGACAAAACAGAAACCTTATAAGAAGATTATTAACCGTAAAGTACATGGAATCTGGACATTCAGAAATGGAAGTGTTCACTCTGCCATTGAATCAAGGGGTAGAAAGATTAACATTTTTGTCTCAGACGGATGGTATACTGAAGCAAGAACGGCGAAGACCACTCGACTATCATACGTCGTAAAGGAGATGGATTTAAGCCAATTTCTTGATTTTAAGTCATCATACAGCCAAAAATTAATTACAAATAAAAATAAAGGAGATAATGGAATCATGAAATGGCTTCTTGTTAAATGGCTGCAATATAGAAGTGAAGAGCCCATGCATATTTATTACAAAACTCAGTTAAGCCAAATCGAATTTGAACGACTATGTATTCGCCTAAGATCAACTCGTAATAATTAAGAAATACTTGGCACTATAGTAGCTCATCTTTATACGTGTAGCTTAGAAATAGATACCTACCAAAAAACTGAAAGACATACAAGATCTTTGTAAAAAAGATGCAATTCCTACCTCTTACCACGAATATTACTTGAACTTTATTGCTTCAAGTCACGATGTTGATGTTATAGAAGAAGATGATTGATTTGTTTTGTGACTATTTTTAACAATTTATTATTACTTTATTATTTCTGCTATAAAAATATATAAAATAAGCCTAATATTCTTTTTTCTTATGATTACTATCTACCATCCAACCCTGCTGCTAACAACTATTTGAATTATAGAAATAGAACTATGACACTTACATATTTTCACCTCCCTGTTTATTAGTAGATCATTTTCAAAATATTCAAATGGTGAAAAGAGCCAAGTGCAAAATAGCGATTAACAGAAAAACTAGTTAAATTACTAAAACTATAATTATACCGAAAATACAAGTAGCATGTTTAGCTAAACCGATGCCATTCTTATTAAAATCTAACTAACAGTTTGGAAGATGTGGACTAATTATTATTTTTGTTTAACCTCGCCACTTATTTGGTCATTATTTCGGAACTTGTTATGTGTGGCTTGGCTCTCTTCACCACCAAAGCGACGTTATGAGCCGACCAGTTTTGCTAAATATTCGCTCACATGGCACCGATGATGTGGCGAGAATATTTAGATTTTGTCGAGCTACTCTCGATAGGTTTGGACCTTTGATGATTCTGTCGCCACTACTCCATGGGGCAGTTCCAATTACCGTCTCCTCTTCTGGTAGGCATTATGTCATCTTCTAAGAACGTATCTACATATTTCTTGAATAGCTTTTGATAACGGTGTGCCACTACGTTGTGTCAGTGTCCTTGATGATGACCCCAACATTGCCTCCATTATTGCAAATTTTTCATCTCTAGAACTGGAGGCTAAGCTGACAGGCGGTGCTACAGTGCTCTGCTCTCTAATAATGGCTGCTACCAGATCTTGGACTTAAGCTTTGATTCTCGCTGCCACTCCCTGGTTTTCGAATCCCATCATTTAGTACCTTGGGTCGAGAAACGTACAAAGGCCAAAGACCTTATTATTCTCAATATCAGGTAATCGATCTCCTAACCCTGTGTTTAGTTTGTTGACGACAAGTGCAGCGGGGCTCACAATATCAATCATTAGTCGAGCTGCTCATCATCTCGTCGTCCATCAATAGGTTTTCGCACGTTTTCTTTAGACATCTGGTGATCATAATAATGGAGCTTCCTGTGATATACTTTTCTCCACTCATCGACAGTGTGACGTCATCAAAAGGCTTCAAAATTTTTATGAGTTTTTTGTATAAGTCCCATTCTTCGTTACTTATTATTGGCATATGATCCCATTGTATCACTGTCATTATAGATCAAATGGCCAGTTCCAGTTTTACAAATCGCTCCTGCATGTGGTACATGGAGTTTCAGCGGGTTACAACACTTTGTACTAGCAGTCTATCAAAGGTCATGTTGTTGGGTCGTGGATTATTATAATTGTCATTTTGATAATCTGCAGCCGATGTGGGTAATAATTGTACAGATAAATAATTATGCAACACGCAAGTTGCTTTTATTATATGATCGAACGTCTCACTCAAGTTTGCATTCTAGTGGTCGCCGATAAAGACGCCATCTAGCGGATAAAATACCGAATGCATTCTCCACAACATTTCGAGCTCTGCTGAGTCGATAGTTAAATATTCTTTTCGGTCATCATTTATTACGTTTGAATATGGTATCAGTAAATTTTTACGTAAAGCAAAGGCCTTGTCACCTATAAATACATAAGGTACTCTGACTGAACTACTTTCATCTAAATGACGGTCGTCCGGTAAATTTAATTGGCTATTAATTAATTTTCACCACGTTCTGCTAATTACGTATACACTACGTCGAGAGACCCTGTAAATAATAACTTGCCGGCAGCAGTAGCAGGAACATCACGTTCTGCCAATTACGTATACACACTACCGGAAGCAGCAGCGTCACGTGGTGTTTTGTTTCAAAATATCGAACTCCACAAATGACAAAAGTTCTTGAAATTGTTCTCTATTAACCTTGTAATAATTCTTAAAATTTTTCGTCGTCTAAATCATAAAACAGCTTAAACTCCCCTTTTAATTTACGATCTTGAATATGCTGGCACATCCAAAATCTTCGTTTAGCGCGTTTTTTTCTTTGCATAAGATACAACAATGCGTGCTACTTTTTTCTGTATACATAATTACTGTCATCGCTCGATTCCGTGTCACTCGATAACATCGCAACAACACGACCACACGCAACCAGCTCAAAACTTCAACTGAACTCGTTCTCTGTGGAAATTATCTTATTCGTTTATCATTTCTCATTTTCGATCAGCTCAGTCCGCTCATTTCTCTATCTCAGTTTCATTTTGCTGAGGAAATCAAATAACTCTTCGTTGGTGGAAACGCAAACCTCTTTTGTTAAAAATTTAATTTATAAATTTAATTTTGTTGAAAACATGTTGGAGAATCAAAGAGAATTATTTTATCTAGAAACATTATTTTAATAAAGGGGTACTAAATGAAATAAAATGATTGTATTAATTATATGAATTTTATTAATAAAACAATTACATAACTAACCTCAGGATTTATTATAATTTCTCAACAATCAGATTCAATTACAATTAATTTAAAGTAAAGACAATAATTATTTTACCTGAAGGTGTAGCAGAGATCTGTCCATGCCGGCGGTCGCACTTAGAATGCCCCGGGCAACGCAGTGTTGCTGCTTTGCTTTTAGAAAGAATGACAGTGGGCGGAGCTTAAGTGGTTCGTTACGCACTTCACGCCTAGTAGCAACATGGCGGTCAAGTCGTTAAACAATCCTTTTATTAAAAGTAATCGTTTAATAATTTTTAATGAAAATTAATTATCTCCCACAAACATATATATATCAGAAATCATTATTGATTGGTCGTTACCTCGTTATATCGGCGGGATATTCAAAATTTAAAACCAAAACACATACTGTTCAAAGAAAATTGGCAATCCCGTGGGGATGGGCATTAGGAATCAAGTAACCCTATACTTTGTCTGCTAACGCGCCACAACACAACACCACCGACAAGTCACGGCAGTTACTCTGGCTGGACCATCTCGCCCAGTCGCAGCATGAACTTTGTAGTGTTTTTGATTGCTTCGGGAACAAACTCACGATTGACGCGAAGAGTCACAAAGCAATCGGTTTTATTATTTTTAGGTATCTAGCTAATAATGGAAAATTATACAAATTACCCATTACTAGCGTATGACCACGGTTTAGCAGCGGCCGGGCGGGCGAAATCGAGGACGATTTGTGTCGTCAAATTCCTAGGAATTTGACGGTTTCATTTCATAAATAAGGCTATAACGTAATGTATTCAATGATTTTAATATATTGAATACTATTAATAATACTATATTAAGTGTATCTTATCGTAAACAGTAAGGTTATAAAGCTATTTGATCATATAATGTTAATAGACTTGACTTCCTAAATGCTTACCGCTCCAATACAAATAGTAAGTCAAAGTAGATTTACTTAATGTATAAGCTATTTTATAATGCATTATAATGGATGTAATAAATATAGTAATTGTTAATTTAATATTTAAGAACATTTGTCATGGATATTTTATAACATTACAAGATATTTCAATTTATTTAGTTATGAAACGTTATTAGCGATAGCTTTAGCCGCATGTTGGCGGGATCGGTCGAGTTGTTTTGACGAACTGTCGGTTCATTAAATTAAGGTTATAAAAGGTAGGCAGTAGGCTGGCTTCCCCACTTGTTTGTGATAAGTCGAGCTGAAAATATCTTCTGGTAAGCTGTTGTACATATTAGCAACTTGTTACTAGATGTGTCCTAGTTTTCTTTAGCATTAACATTGTTAGTTGTCCAAGTTTGAATTATTAGGGTATCATCTTTTAGAAATGTTCCTATTACTGTGTATTGAATTTAAAATATCTAAAAGCTAAGTATTGTTCTTGTTAGATTTATTTCTAGTGCCTAGTGACTTGTGTAATAATCTTTAAATCTGTCTCATTGTTTCCTTATAAAATTGTGTTCCAACCAGACTGTTTTATTGAATATAAAAGTATTCACGTTTAAAGTTTTGTTTCTTTTCTCTACTACCCACATTAGCAACCTTATTGAGATCTTTAGTAACATTTTGTTGAAAATAGATATCAAGGTAGTTATAGATTGATTTAGCCTCAGGTTCTATTACTTTTCTAATAAATAGAGTCCCCCAAATCTATCACATGCGTGTGAGATTTAAGATGATGGAATGGACAAGTATACTGAAACTCTTAATTACCTACATAGAATGTTAAAGTGTATATATCACTACATAGTATAAAACAAAGACACTTTATCTGTCCCTATATCCCTATGTCCCTTTGAATGTTTAAATCTTTAAAACTACGCAACGGATTTTGATAAGGTTTTTTTTAATAGATCGAGTGATTCAACAGGAAGGTTTATATGTATAATAAAACCGTGCTAAGCCGGGGCGGGTCGCTAGTACTGTATAAATTACTTAAGTTGATATTAGTATTTAGTATATATATATGTATAGTTCAGTAGCGTCACACAAGATGTCGTTAGTTTCTTTGTTCAAATTAGTTAACTTGAAATTTAATTAGATGTCGCGATTGAAATTGAACGCAGGCTAGATCGCGCTATCTCTTGGTAGAGTCTGTCAAACGAAAGTAGACCCTCGAATTTTTTCGTAACTTTTTACATGGCAATACTAATGTGTTTCCACCTACGGACGCTATGTTCTTATTGACTGCAGATTGATAATATTGAACTATTTTATAGGTTTTGTCATTCTGAACCGGAAAAATAGTCAGAAAATGCTTTTTCCCGAAGATGTAGTCAGGAACCACGGATGACCATTTCCCATGAATCTGACTTACTTCTTTCGTTTCAGTCACTCTCTTAATATTCTTCAAATAGATCGTCGTTTAAGGTAGGTACTCTTGACTTTTTTTCAACAGATTAGGGAAAATTAGAATTGGAGTGTGGCATCCTTATTATTATATTATTATCCATATATGGCGCTCATTAGGAGAGGCCTATGTCCAGCAGTGGACTATTATAGGCTGGTGATGATGATGATGATGATGATGATCCTTATTATTCCCTAATGTTTGGAATATGGTGGCGTAAGGAAATCTTCCAATCTCTTGTTTTTGTCGCGTTTTGATATCATCGCATATCAGTTCGAAAGCTTTAATTAGTTTTAATGATTACTCTTTTGTTTTGGGTAAGGTGTGTGGTTGAGTTGTAAGATATTTTGAGATTTTTGCGTGATAAAATGAATAATCAAGAGTGGCGTGCGAAAGTTATTATACTGTATGATTTCAAAATATGAGGAGAAGCAGCAGGCAAAAGAAGCTGAATTCCTGCAGAAACAATATTGTTTACGTATTGTATAATTTTTGAATTATATTTACACTCGTGAGCAAAAAAATCGGCGACAAACCTGCAGTCGCAAGTCACTGGCAAAAAAACTGATCGTGTTCATATTTTTTTCATAGTCAAATCATAAAGCTGCTATTATTAGCTTCAAAATGATATAAAATATTGTAATGTTTCTTGCTCACACAACCCAACAACATGTTGTGATCAGTAACCACCCTTTTTACGCTTGTTTACAATAGTGCTAATTAAGGGTTACTTACCCATATAAAAGGTTATCTACCTGACCCACCCCTAACATCGAACTCGTCAAACGTCAACCGATACACATCTCCGTTATCAACAAACAAGAATTCTACCTGAAAATGGACACAACAAGTGATGAAGCTGCTCAAGCGCTCACCCTATTGCGACAAGGCCAGAGTCAGCGTGAAGTGGCACGTGCGTTAAACATGAGCCAGTCTGCTGTTTCCAGAGTTTACCGTCGTTACCAAGAGACTGGCAACTTTAATCGAAGACGCGGTTCCGGAAGAAAAAGGTGCACATCGGAGAGAGATGACCGTTTCATTGTCAGTACATCGCTGAGAAATCGGGCCCTCACTGGCGTTCAAGTCCAACAAGAGCTCAGAGAAATGCGAGGAGTGACTGTTAATGGCTGGACAGTCAGAAGACGACTTAAGGCAGCTAGCCTTGAGCCAAAAAGGGCCAAGGTTTTTATTGAAACTGGTGGTCGAGTGGGAGGATTGACGGCGAACCGATACGTCGAAGAGATTTAAGGGGATCACGTCGTTCCCTATGCCGGTTTCATAGGCGAAAACTTCATCTTAATGCACGACAATGCCCGTCCACATACTGCAGGTTCCGTCCAGCAGTATTTACAGGAGGTCGAAATTGTCGCTATGGACTGGCCAGCGCGTAGCCCGGACTTAAATCCTATCGAGCATATGTGGGACGAACTGAAACGAAAAGTTCGGGCTAGAAATCCTGCACCAGCCACGAAATCGGACCTCAAAGCGGCGCTCATTGAAGAATGGGATAGCATCGAACAAGATCGAGTAAAGAAACTTATTCGATCCATGAAGAAGCGATTGGAAGCTGTTATTAGGGCCAGGGGGGGCAACACTAAATATTGATAGTTTAATTTCTAATAAATTAATATTTTGACGAATTTAAGCTAGTATTTTTTTTACTGTTAATTATCACCCTTTTTCATTGCTTAAGACTCCTTCTCCTTCAGTATTTTTTCATTACCAAAATAAAAATGTAAATAACAAAGTAGACCACTCATTTTAAGGTTAAAACTAACAGCTTTGAGATGTTAAAATCAGAAATAGAATAAAAAGTTCAGATTTTTTGCCAGAGTTTTTTAACCGCAGGCGTGCGTCCTGAGTCGATTTATTTGCTCACGAGTGTATTTTGGGTTGATTCAAATTCTAATTATTTATCCGGGTACTTTTAATTTGGAATATTTTAATAAATTAAATTTTATTTTTGGATTTAAATTATATTTATTGGAATTTTTGATTGTTTTTAATTTTTGAATTTTAATTTATTTTGGATTTATTTAAATATTGATTATTTTACTAGGGTATTTTTTTAATTTGTAAATATTTTAATTTATTGGATTTAATTTTTGTTTGTTTTAATTTTTGAATTATATTTTTTTGGGGTGTTTATTATTACGAGTATTTTATCTTGGGTACTGTTGGTACTGTTGCGGTGCGCGATTGTTGCATGTTTGTTATTTGTCCATCGTATATTATCGTTATAAAGGGTGTTTTTTTAGAGGTATAGAACTTTAAGTTGGCAACACTTTTTTAGCTGGCGCCCATTTTGTGAGCTGTCAAGTGATTTACGTTTAGTTTGGTTTGGCATTTCAGCATGAATAGACTGACGCCTGAACAACGCTTCCAAATTGTGCAAATTTATTTTGAAAACCATGGTTCTGTTCGAAACACGTATCGCGCACTACGGCCATCTTACGGTCGACATAATCGTCCATCAGAGCAATTAATTCGATTAACTATGGAACGTTTTCACACCACCTTTACTCTAAATGATAATACGCATCCACAGAGATGTCCTACAGTGCGTACAGAAGAATTCATTGCTGCTGTAGAGCGTAGCGTAGAGGAAGACCCGAATCAGTCTATCCGCCATCGTGCACAGGAATTGGATATGTGTCCATCAACTTTATGGAAGATTTTGCGGAAAGATCTTGGTTTGCGTGCTTACAAAATCCAACTCGTGCAAGAACTAAAGCCACGCGATCACCTAGCAAGGCGTAATTTCAGTGAATGGGCCCAAAACATGATTGCTGTTGATCCCGATTTTCATAAGCGAATTTTGTTTAGCGATGAAGCTCACTTTTGGTTAAATGGATACGTCAATAAACAAAACTGCCGTATTTGGAGTGAAGATAATCCTCAAGTGTATGTTGAGACACCGTTACATCCAGAAAAACTGACTGTTTGGTGTGCTTTATGGGCTGGTGGAATAATTGGTCCATACTTCTTTAAAAACGATGCTGGCGAGAACGTTACAGTCAATGGTGACCGCTATAGAGGCATGGTTACTGACTTTTTCGTTCATCAATTGAACAACCATGATGTGCACGAGCTGTGGTTTCAACAAGACGGCGCAACATGTCACACAGCTCGTGCCACAATCGGTTTATTGAAGGAAACGTTTGGTAACCGAATAATTTCACGTTTCGGACCCGTAAATTGGCCTCCAAGGTCTTGCGATTTAACGCCACTTGACTATTTTCTGTGGGGATTTGTGAAGTCGCTAGTCTACGCCGATAAACCCGAAACGATTGACCACTTGGAGGACAACATTCGCCGCGTTATTGCCGCTATACGGCCACAAATGTTGGAAAAAGTCATCGAAAATTGGACCTCCAGATTAGACTACGTCCGAGCCAGCCGTGGTGGTCATATGCCTGAAGTCATATTTAAATTATAATGGCAGAAGATTATCTTTCGAATAAAGTAAATTTCATATCAATTTTAAAAAAATATCTTTGTTTTATTCCATTTCAAAGTTCTATACCTCTAAAAAAAACACCCTATATTGTCAACATGTCGGACTCGGAACGCAAAGACTCGGGCGGTAATTTACCCCCAAGACCGCACTGACGAAATCAGAAATCAGAAATCAATATCTTTATTTCTTTAGGCTTACAAAATAAGCACTTAGACAAGTCAAATTTAATACTATAGGTATGGCGAAGAGGACCCCGCCGCAAACGTCTACCGCTGCTGCAAAGCGTCCTATGTCGTCGCCTGTCGAGGGACAGCCAGGTACGTCGCGTGCTCGCATCGAGCGGTCAAGCGCGCGGACCACGGCGGTACAGACGGCGCACGACGCACGAAGGACAGTGCAGACGCCGGCGCGCCCTTCTGCTGGAACTCCGGCAACCGCAACCGCCGAGAAGCAGCCGCTGGGAGCACCCCAAACTGGGGAGTTTAAACTGGCGACTGCCTCCAAACTGGAGCTCCTCGATTGCGTCCGCGGCGCCATAAAGAACATCGTCGCCATAATTTCGGGCCCCGGCTCGAAGCTAAACAAGGCGGACATCGGAGGGGTGTACACCAACGGGCAGGATATTCTTGGCATCGTGGCAGCAATAGAGCTGAAGTTGGCGGAAGCGGAGAGACGTGCGGATGTGGCAGAGGCCCGACTGGCCTCCTCTTCCCATGGCCAAATGGTAGTAGCTTCGGCAGCAGCCCAGGACCAGCCCAGCTTTGCAAAAGCGTTAAAAATGGGCAAAGGGCAGCTGCTGAAACCTATTAAGGCGCAGGGTCCGGTCTTGGCCTTCTATCCTATGGAAGAGGCCGAGACCAACACCTCGGAATTAACCAAGGCCGAATTGAAGAGGTCAGTCGAGCCCCGCGCCATCTCCGTGCAAGTGGAGAAGGTCCGCAGGGTTGGAAACGCCGGCATCATGGTGCAGACGGCCTCGGCGGAGGCGGCGGAACGCCTCAAGAAGGCAGCCCCGGCGTCTCTCAGAGTGGTGGAGCCGAAGCGGAAGAAACCTTTGGTGGCTTTCCACAACGTTTACGGGGATCCCTCTTTCGAGGCCCTCGTCGACGAAATAAATAAATAAATAATTCCAGACAGTCCACACAGCATCATCTAGCCCCAAGCTAAGCAGAGCTTGTGTTATGGGTACTAGATGACTGATATACATAATACAATATACTACATAGATAGATATTTTTATTATACATATTAAACACCCAGACCATCGAATCAAATTTCTGCAGATCGTGCACAAATTTGTTCCGCGGCGGGAATCGAACCCGCAACCTCCTGCGTCGCAGGCGAACTTTCGCCCACCGCGCCACATCGGTCGTCAAAATGTGGGAGCTTAACCTCAGGGAGGACCCGAACTGGCCGCTACCTGCGGTACGAGAGGCGATGAGGGGCGCCTTCAAGAGGTCGCGCAGGGGCAGTGCCTACAAAGAGACCACGTGCGGTTTTGAATGCACGCCCGGCATGCGGGAGGCCCTAATAAAACTTGGCACGATCTACATCGGATGGCAGCACGTCGAGGTGAGCGATTTCGTCCGTGTCACGTGCTGCAACAAGTGCCAGATGTACGGGCACCCGGAGAAGTTCTGCAGGGCCAAGGACCTGACCTGCGGTCGATGCGGGGACACGGGCCACAGGGCGGACCAGTGCGAGTCACCGGTCGTGTGCTGTGCCACGTGCAAGCGCTTCAAGCGCGAAAGCACGCACAGGACTGCGTCGCGGCTCTGCCCGGCCCGTCTTCACGCAGAAGAGCAGCTCATCAATCAGGTCCAATATGGTTAGTACACCTGCGCTAAAAGTGGGTCAGATCAATTTAGGTGGCGCAGTGACGGCTACGAGGGAGCTACCCGCAATTGCGGATTCGCTCGGCCTGGATATTGTTCTACTAGTTCAAGAACAATATTCCACGGCCGGCGCTTTCATCCAATGCGGGGAACAGTCCAAAGCGGGCATTTATTTGCGGAACCGCTTCAAGCCGTGTGTCGTCCTGCACCACCTATCTACCGACCACTTCGTGTACTGCCATTTGGAGGACGCGGACCTGTACGTGATATCGACGTATTTCCAGTACAGCGAGAGTATCGATACCCACCTGCGGCAGTTGGAGAGAGCCTTAGACCTCCTGAAAGGCAAGGCGGGGTGCATGTACGGGGATCTCAACACCCATTCCCCGTTGTGGCACTCTGATACCCGACACTACGTCGGTAGAGGCCATACAGTCACCGACCGCCGAGCCAAGATGGAGGACTTCATCCTTGCTCGGGATCGTGGTACACAACACCAGCGGCCAGTTGTACACGTTCAGTACGGTAAACGGTGAGTCGAATATCGACGTAACCCTAAGCTCTCGCGGTGTTCGCATCCGCGAAGGGAGTGTTTACGTATTGTGTTGATTTATTAGGTTAGTACTGCACAAATATTTTGATACTATTTCGTGGTTTTCGAATTTTATTCTCTTTTATATTATTGTCTTTTATGATATCGGAATACAATACTCATCATCAATTTGGCCTTTTGCTAATTACGACTTTAAATTTTTGACTTATAAAGATGTCGGCGGCATCAGTTTGGTTGAGAATCATCCACACATAATCAACATAATCATCAACTGGATAGGTTTTCCCAAAACGCGAAAGCGAGATGCTAAAATACCGAATCCATTTTCTACTATGCGTCTTGCCCTAGAGAATCTGTAATTGTAAGTTTTTTCAGCTGTCGTAGTCTCATTGGGATAGCGTTTCAATAAGTACGTCTTAAGAGGAAAAGCATCATCTCCCACTACAATACCGCCTTCTGGCAATAATGTGCCATTTTCCAACACTGGATACAATGAGGAAGCTTGGAAAACACAAACGTCAGAATTTCGCCCCTATGAGCCTATGTCCACATATTTAAAGCAGTAGTCATGATCCACGATCGCTAGGAGCACCAAGCTGTTAGTTCCTTTATAATTGTAGTATTCACTACCACAATTGGGCGGAGCTTGAATCACCACATGTTTGCCATCGATGGCTCCACAACATCCTGGAAAGTTCCACCTGTGGTGAAATCCTACTTGTACGTCTTCCCATTCCTTTCTGCTGGGTACCTGAAAAATGTAGTATTAATTTTATATTCCAATTAGAAAGACAACACACCGGCGGATTTGGAAAATGCTGTTAGTCAAGACATGGCCGATAACACTGATGAAAATACTGATGATAAAACGGGTGATAAAACTCTTGATAAATCTGATGATAGATCAATCTACTCCAGTGACAGCACATTGACAAAGAAAAAAAACCCGGGTAAAGCTAAAAAATCACATAATACTGCCCAAGAAATGAGCGGAATTACAGCAGCTATTGATGAGCTGAAACAACTAAACAGTACTATAGAATCTTCCAGCTCTTCTAGACAAGACGACGAGTATGATGTTGTTGGAAAACATGTCGCTATTCAATTGAGGCAGCTCCGATTACTAGATTTTATAGATGCCAAAGATGAAATTCAACAAGTACTTTCACGATACCGAAAAAGAGCTATATACGCTCGGAACGCATCTGCCCTTTCCTCATACAGTGCTTCGTCACCACAGTCCTACATAGCGTCACCATCATCAGGACCCAGTGTGTCCTTCCCAGGCACAACTTATCAGCCTACAGAAACAGTTGATCACCAATCATCACATTCATCATACGAGGCAGCCAATTTAGAAACGGTTTCTGCGCAGCAGCCAGTTCAAGCAGGACAATTATTTGACTTTAATGATCCAATAGTCAAAGCGATGATAAATGCTAATGTAAACAACATGCAATAATGTTTTAGTTAAGGTTTAATTTGTTTTTGAAAAATAAATGAATGAGTCACACGTCATGTATAATTGAGTTAATTAACTTTTACTTACTTGAAAATATTCGTCCAAAGCTTCAGAAATAGCGTCACAAACTTCTGGTATAAATTTTGATATAGAAGCTTTAGATATCCTGAAAAATACTGATAGCAGTCTGAATGACATTCCTGAGCTTAGGAAACACAGAGTTGCTTCCAACTTTACCTTTGCTGCTATGGCATCTCTCATCAATGTGTCTTGACGTTCTATTTTTGTTTTTATCAAATTTAAAAGTCTTTCGACTTGTTCAGGTGTCACTCTCATCACTGCTTTATATTCTCGGGGGTCTTAATGGTAAAGCTCGTTGAGAATCATACGTGTTGCCCCTAAAGATCTTCTAGCCATCCATTCTCTAATCCAAATCCTTTTCTTTCGCTCTTTTTTCTTATATTGGCTATGAACGAATGATTGACGTGCGATTTGTAGACATGTTGGTTGCTGAGACAAATATGCGGCGCAAAAAATTGCCTTACTTACAGACGCAAACAACATGCCTACAAACAGCAGACTTCAACGATGGACCCCGACTGACCGACCTGAAATGATAGCCTACTTATCCCTGACCATAATCATGGGCCTATATCCTCTTCCGATTGAGGAATCTTACTTTTCATTCAACGGTTTCGGAACTATGCAGTACATTTCGAAAATTATGTCATACAACCGATACCTGTTACTTAAATCATTGCTTCACTTTGAAAACAACGACACCCTGACTAACTTACGAACAAAGACAAAACTGTCTAAAATACAACCAGTGATTGACAACTTAAACGACAAATTTTCCAGTCAGTACTATCCAAAGCAAGAGATAGCTATTGATGAGTCACTTCTGAAGTGGCATGGCCGACTTGAGCTTCGCTCAAAAGATAAACTCGAAGTCGGCTCAAGTAGGTGTAAAAACCTATGAACTATGTGAATCGTCAAGTGGCTATCTCTGGCGGTTCATAGTATATACTGGAAAAGACAAACCAGTAAATAACGACAACAACAGACCAGACCGGACGACTGACAACGATGAGAACGACAGCAGACTGGACAACGACAACGAGAGCAGACTGACCGACCAGACTCAACAGACGACTGACAACGACAGCAGACTGAGCCAGACCCAACAGACTACTAAAGGTAGCCATTGACGATACGTCCATCAATCCAAATGGAGTGGACGTCTTCCAAAATCGTTTCGTGAATGTGCTAAACGTATGCCAATTAAATGGATATCTTCCAGCTTTGGATTTCCAAACGGATTGAAATCCATGCATCCAATCCAAATGGACGTCATCCACGGCCGACTGTCAATGTCAAAAACGAGCGCCACGCCATTTGGAAGCCGTCCGGATTGTCCGTGAATGGGCAAAACCGCGTCCATTTTTTTGTGATTTTCGTCTCAGTTTATGCTTTGTGTTGACGGCGGATACATGTGTTGTAATTATGTCTACGTCTGCCCGTGACTTTGTTTTAGAAGTAATTGAAAAATATAAATCGCACCCATGTTTATGGCAAGTGAAACATACTGATTATCACAACAGGGAAAAGAGAAATGCAGCAATGAATGATTTGTTGGCATTGTTTAAAACAAAGGACCCTGACGCCAACTTAGATACCGTTAAAAAAAAGATAACCTCTATGAGAAATTGTTTTAAAAAGGAATTAAATAAGGTATTTATTTTATTCTGTTCATTATAGTAACCTATTTCACTTTAGTATTTATATTTACTTTCTATAGGCAGAGTAGAATAGCACCAACCCATTACAAAGACTGGGTGTCGTACAAGGCGACTGATGTCTGAGGCGGAACACCTAAAGCCTCCATAGAACAGAAAACGAGCAGCAGCGTTATCTGTTTGTCTTCCTTTACTGCGATCTCCAACCCGCCTGCCAAGCGTGGAGATTACGGCAAAATCCTCCTACGGGAGAGGCTCATGTCCAACAGTGGACTGTTATGGGCTGTTGATGATGATGATAGGCAGTGTCCTGTTCTAAGAGATATCTGAGAGACAAATGAAAGTACATATATTTAGTATTCCCATTCATTTATTTGGTTCTACGAATATGTATATATTTTAGTATAACTATGTTCTGCGAGAACTAGGTGCTTAATTATTATATTCGAATCAACTTTGTATTGCGTTACAGGTTAAAACGTCCAGCAGATCTGGTGCAGGAACAGCAGATATTCATGTCCCTAAGCTGTGGTACTACAGCGAATTGCTCTTCTTGGCAGATGTGGATGTACCAAGGCCCTCGAGATCAGTAAATTCAATCCTTGATGACATGCCGTTTGAAGATGCTGAGGTACATACATACAGAACTTACGTTACTATGCTATTTTATCATATTGCCAAGTAACACTGCCTTCCCCGTTAAAATATTGTACGAAGGCTTCTCTTACATTTTTTGCATTAGTGCTGGCATTTCTATTTGTAACATTTAATGGAGTGAGCCCGATGGTAGCAGTAGTTTCATCACTATCAATATCGAATGCATTGTCTGTTGCATAAGGGCAGTTTGATTTACGAAGAAAATTGTGAAGGAGACAGCATGTTAAAACCACTAGATCTATTCTGTCCAAACTTAAGTTTATAGCAGAATGGAAGATTCTGAATCGGTTTGACATTATACCGAATACATTTTCTATTATTCGCCTAGCTCTTGACAACCTATAATTGAAAATTTTTCTTTCTGTGGTCAGAGCCGCTCTACTAAAAGGCTTCATAAAATCAGTTCTGAGGGCAAACGCTTCATCCCCTACAAATACAAAGGGCAATTTAGTATTGCTGTTTTGACAACTATCATCATTAGCACGTTAATTGCTAAAGGAAAAATACAATTTTCCATTCAGGCCATGGGGGACAACGATGGGCGGCACTAATACTTTCCATTCAGGCCGTGTCGGACAACGTTGACCGCGCGTCCTGCCTGTTTTCAAACCTTGCTATTGAGCCAACGGACAGCAATCTTATAATAATTGGCTAAGGAAGTGACCCGCGCGGCCCTCTAGTGCGTCCTACAGGCTACTTCCCATTTGGTAAGCTTCCCATTTGGTAAACCTCAAACTTTACCTACTAAAAAGTTGCGTTTGGTAAACAATTTGTTACTTCATACATTTATTCCCATTTGGTAAACCATGATTGTATTATTATTTTAGTGCGGTACAGTCAGAGTCAAATGCTTATTGAAATGAGATATTGGTTTTGAAATGCTTCAAAGTCTTGAGTTAGAATCTCGATCGTCAAAAAGAACGGCTAATCAAGAAGCATGTAAAAAAAACGTTATAAAGTCTGTCAAAATACCAAGTGCCGCAAAAGAAGCACCGAGCGGGTTCATGGTGGTATGACTTGAGAACTCTTTGGGATAAGATCATAGTGCATTTCTACCATAGATTAGGTAGTTAGTTGCCTAGGTAACCTTGTCAACGATTATGTCAAAACTTATTTATCTACTGCATTTCTTTGTCGAATAAAGCCTAGATAAATGGTGTTCACGTAATTTCATTACAATTTGTAAACAGGATTCTCCTTATCAGTTTACTCGTGTTATGCATAGTGCAAGGTCGTTGCAATGTCTGATGCGGGATCTTCTAGTGGTACAGTGAAATTAAAAATTGTTAATAGTGCACGAGGCGGTGAAATTTTATTACGTGGTGGATATCAATATTATAAACAGAAAAATAATAAGGACTCAAGTTGGTGGCGCTGTGTAAATAGAAAAGCTGAGTGTTCGGCAAGTGTAACTTTAAATTCGAATAGGAACCATGTTTTAAGAGAAACTGCTCATTGCAATTCTTGCATTCCGAATTTTGAAAAAAATGAAGTGAAAGTAGCTATCGAAAAATGTAAAAAAATCATGTGTGACGATCTGAAGCCAATTCCAGCTACATACAGGAGTTGTACTAAAAAGCTGAAAGATGATGGTTACGAAATTATACAAGCATTACCAAATTTTGACAAAGTTAAAAGCAGCTTTTATAGATACAGAAATAGACAACTGGGCATCAAGAAATCTCAACACACTAACTCTACAGAAATTGTCGTACCTGACCGTTTTAAAGACAATTTATTGTTTGATGAGATCGACGGTGAAAACAGAATTATTGTGTTTGCTTCAAAGAGCGCAATTGGACATTTAAATGAAGTCCGTCACTACTTTGCAGACGGAACGTTCAAATGTTGTGCAAAGCCGTTTCTTCAACTTTACGTTATACACGGAGACATAGGAAGTACAGAAACTGGAACAAATATTGTACCATTTTTTTACGCAGTGTTAACAAATAAAGAAGAAACTACATATGAAAGGCTGTTTTCCAAACTAAAATCTCATTTACCAGAGTGGACAGCAGAAATTATGACCTTGGATTTCGAAAAAGGTCCAATAAATGCAATAAAAAAGACGTTTCCAAACATTATTGTCAAAGGGTGTTTTGTTCATTTTGGCAGAGCACTATTAAGGTGTCCGTCAAGTTAGCAGCCACACCATGGAATTTTGAGTTTATTAATATGTTAATTAACTGTGCCATCAATGCTGTATCCGATGCCGCAAAACATATAAATAGTGCTCCAGTACTTTAGGAGATATTGAGGGATTTCACTGTGGCTGCTATCTTGACGTCAAGCTGGCAGCCCCGCTGATTGTGAAGAAACCATAGCTAGATTTGAATTGTGAACTATACCAAAAAACTGTTCCCATAAATTTCTAGTTGTGCTGTAAAGCTCAGAAATAGAGACCCTGTGGTTTATAAGATATTAGGATCTAAACATCTACATACATTTCGAAAGTACAGATGAGTACAAAAGTGTTTAGATTACGATTGCAATCAATCGCTAGATGGCGTTTATTGCAGCCAAAGCGTTTACTCGCCTAGAAATAATAATAGAAGTTTATTATTATTTCTGGACGAGAAAATGCTGCTGAAGCCACAAAAGACGATAATATTTTATGGACAAACATACAAATCTTATTTGGATTTTATTCATCTAGCCCCAAGCTCTGCTTAGCTTGGGGCTAGATGATGCTGTGTGGACTGTCCGGAATTATTTATTATTATTATTATTGATTGACACATTCTTCTTATGAAAAACTGTAGGTAAGCCACCATAGACACTGGAATGCAAAGTAAACAATCAGAAAACATAACCAGTGTGGCAAGCAATGTCAAAAGAAAAAAAACAAAAATAGGTAAAATAAAAACACTTTTGCTGTAATAGATAGGTATGTACAGTCTGTATATTCATCTTAAATATTTTATACTTACCGTCATGGTACATTATTTTAAGTCCTAAGCCGAAAGGGGGTGATTATAAGTCCGATAGAATCAAGGTTTTTTTTAATAAACAATATTTTAGTGTTATTATGGTTGTTCTTACACTTTCATTGTTCTTTAAAATTTCAAAGGATCTTAGTCAATGTTGTTTTATTCTGATTAAGCCAAAAATAAGCAACAATAGTATTAAGTTTGGTGTTAGTGCTATTATAAGTAAACATAATTCGCTAAATGTCAAAACCGGGACCCTTTTTCTAAAACATCGCTGTCTCTCCGTCCGTCTGTGTGTCTATATCTCAAGAACAGTTTTCTGTTGGCGCTATAACAATAAACACTAAAAACAAAATAAAGTAAAAATATAAGTGGACCTCCATACAACAAACGCGTTTTTTCTTAATAAAAAATTAAAAAAAATCATATTAATAAAAAAAATTTCAACATGCAGGCACTTGAATGATTTCATATTGTAACTAAAAAAGAAAAGTAACAATAGGAAATTTGTGTAGGGACATACCTACTGTTGTTTACCTAGTCGAGGCTCGCATTTGGCCTATTTACCTGCCTAATTTGATACATTTTAGATTTTGATGCAATAAAGTTCTTTGTACCATTTCAATTTACAATGCTTTTATTTATTTTAGTTCGTCAGATTATAAGTCTAGGCTACGATGTCTTACTCAGCTCGAGAAACTATGGGAGTTGTAATTATCGCTATTTCTTTGTGAGAGTTCAAATAGCGATAATTAATCAGAACAAGCTAGATTTATTCTAGTTCGTTTGATATAGGTACAACATCTGGTTAAGCTACGGGGGTCATCGGGTGCGTCTTCAATGAATAGATTTTATTTGAAACTTGATAAATAAACGTATATTCTTATATCTAGGTTACAGAGATGTGTGTTTGCACAGCGACGATCGAGTACAAGATTTGTAGAGAGAGACAAAGAAAAAATGACGGTTGCACCGACTGTTTTAGCCGACACGACGAGAAGCTCGCTCACTCCGCCGATGTAGCAAGGTAAGATCCATGTACGATCAATAGTGATCCTATCCCACGACGAGCATCTTGAGTCTGTCAGTAGATGGCGCTCTTCCAAGTATATTGAAGTCTTCGTAATTGATAAGCAGCGCGAACAACATCTTTGGGGACAAGCCAGAGAATACGTAGGTACTATCCAAGATCTCAAACATTTGTAAGTCAACAAATTTTTATGGAGGTATAATTGCCGAAAACGATATTTTTAAACCAAAATTCTCAAACAATTCAGAAAAAGCTCAATTGTCGCAGCGTAAACAAAATTGTTTAAATTGACAGATAAACATGGATAGAAATGTCAAATGGACACTCGCTAATAGTACTGTTTATTCAGCCAATTTTCGTTCAGAAGTCGGCCAAGTGTCACGTGACTGCTGACTGGCTGGTATTAGAACTTTAAAAGTTCATATTACAAAAAGGGCGGGCTTTTAATAGGGCCCCTGGCCCACCCTGGAAAATATGCTTAGATACGCCAATTTTAAGGTATAGGGGAGCAAAAGGAATACTTATTAGTCGTAGGTAGGTACATTATATTTATGATATTATTAAATTTAAGTAATGCTAAGTTACGGCTGTTCTACCAGTCAAAGAAGTATTGCGTCATCGTCAGTGATGTATACAAGCAATGTCTATCAAAGACGCCATCTAGCGAGTCAATAAAAGCATTGTAAATAAATAGTAAATTGAAATGGTACCAAGAACTTTATCGCATCAAAATCTAAAATGAGCTGCACTAAAACCATACTTAATTCTATTGTTGCTTATTTTTTCAAAATCAGAATAAAAAAACATTGACTAAGATCCTTTGAAATTTTAAAGCGACAATGAAAGTGTCAGAACACCCATAATAACACTTAAATATTGTTTATTAAAAAAAAACCTTGATTCTCTCGGAGTTATAATCACCCCCTTTCGGCTTAGGACTTATATAATAATGTAACATGATGGTAAGTATAAAATATTTAAGATGAATGTACAGACTGTACATACCTATTTATTACAGCAAAAGTGTTTTTATTTTACCTATGTTTGTTTTTTTTTCTTTAGACATTGCTTGCCACACTGGTTATGTTTTCTGATTGTTTAATTTCCATTCCAGTGTCTATGGTGGCTTACCTAAAGTTTTTCATAAGAAGAATGTGTCAATCAATAAGAATAAAATAATTTGTATGTTAATCCATAAAATATTATCGTCTTTTGTGGCTTCAGCAGCACTTTCTCGTCCAGAAATAATAATAAACGTCTATTATTATTTCTAGGCGAGTAAACGCTTTGGCTACAATAAACGCCATCTAGCGATTGATTGCAATCGTAATCTAAACACTTTTGTACTCATCTGTACTTTCGAATGTATGTAGATGTTTAGATCCTAATATCTTATAAACCACAGGGTCTCTATTTCTGAGCTTTACAGCACAACTAGATATTTATGGGAACAGTTTTTTGGTATAGTTCACAATTCAAATCTAGCTATAGTTTCTTCACAATCAGCGGGGCTGCCAGCTTGACGTCAAGATAGCAGCCACAGTGAAATCCCTCAATATCTCCTAAAGTACTGGAGCACTATTTATATGCTTTGCGGCATCGGATACAGCATTGATGGCACAGTTAATTAACATATTAATAAACTCAAAATTCCATGGTGTGGCTGCTAACTTGACGGACACCTATTAAGAAAGGCAAAATCTCTTGGCTTATTGCAACATGAAGAATCTCACAATCACGTCAAACTATGTATGGCTCTTGCACATTTACCACGGGAGGACATAAACGATGGCTGGCTATACGTTATGAGTCAAAGGTAAATTAATTTTGCAGTAAATATCTAAATGAACGCGTTTAGATCTGGATTTTTCTTCTACCACCGCTTTGGAAAGGCGCTACATACTTTATTTTATGCGTCAGAAATCATAATGTAGGTATTATTTTAAGTATTTTTACTAATCTTCAACGAATTCATTTTGTTACAGTTTTGAAGAAAAAGCTTTAACGGAATTCAATGATTACTTTGTGAATCAGTGGTTGGAAAATGAAGATATGGTGAATATTTGGTGCTGCTACGCACAAAGACACCGTACGACAAACCTTATGGAATCTTGGAATCGGAGTTTCAATTGCAAAATTGGAAAAAAGCCATCAACTCTTTTATTTTTCGAAACAATAGCAGGAAATATTGTACATTATGAAAATCTTCTGAAAAGGTACTTTTGTTTTTTCTTACAATAAACTGTATTTTTAGGCGATACGTGTAATAAATACATAATATAATAATATATAATATAATATTTCACACTCGGCCGGTTAGTACCATGGTAAGTTATTTATTAGATTGTGATATGGATACCTACTAATACCAACAAGACTGATGTACTACATATACATACTTAAATACTTCATATAAATACATACATCCAACACCCAGACCACATCTAACAACTTTGCTCATCACATAGATGTTGACCGTACCGGGAATTGAACCCGGGATCTGCGTGGCAGTCCGGCATGGTGACCATTACGCCAACAGGGTCGTCAAATACGTACAATATTCTTTAATTCACACAATTTTCTTTTTCAGATTTTATAACAATGAAGAAACTATATCAAAAAGAAGAAAAAAGTCTATCCAAAATGATATACGAATTAACAATCTACTCGGCGATTACAAAAGTGAAAAAATATCATTGGAAATTTGTTTGAACCAATTATCACGAGTTGCTTGTATTACTCTATAATTTTTTTTATTGAAATATATGTGACAATATTATCATCAGTTTCGTGTTTGATTTTTTACTTGACTGTACCCATTTCAATTGAAAGTTTACCAAATGGGAAACAATACATGTCATTACTTAAATGTTTACGAAATGGGACTGAATGTATGACATATAAAATGTTTACCAAACGCAACTTTTTAGTAGGTACAGTTTGAGGTTTACCAAATGGGAAGCTTACCAAATGGGAAGTAGCCGTCCTACATACCTTGGTTCTTAAAAAAAAAAACGACTTAGAAAAAAAATAGGATTTTTGAAACTTACCTATGTACGTATCGCTACTTACTGAGAGGGTTTGTTTGTTAGAATAAACTAGCGACTCGCTCCGGCTTCGCACGGGTATGTATTATACATATAAATCTTCCTCTTGAATCACTCTATATATAAAAAAAACGTATCAAAATCCGTTCTAAGATTCTAATTATTTCTAAGCATAAATAGGGATATACAGAAAGACAGACAGCGGGAAGCGACTTTGTCTTATATATTAGAATACATTATTAGGGTTCGGTTGTGATCAAATAAATAGACTCTATAGTAAAAATTATTGTTTATTGAAAGACATATTATAAGCACGCAATCTCAGTGAACTTTTGTAAAGCACTCCACACAAAGATAAGGTTCATTAGGGCATTTTTTCACAAAAGGAATTGACTTTTCTTGTCTTGTTTTTAGCCACTAATCTTCCATGAATAGCTACCATATCCTTATAGCACTGCTGGCACGCACGGCGGGTTTTATTCGATCGTCCTTCTTTTTTCTTCAGTTCGTGCTTTTCTCTTCTTGGTCGCTGATTTCTATCTGACTCACCAATATCTGAATTTAGTAAACTCTTCATAATTTCTTTTCTGAACTCTAGAATAGGACATTTCTTTTTGTTTACACTCTGATACAGAACTAGGGAATTTACCATGGCTGTATTCAGAAGTAAATCAAATGCAACCTTTTTATACCACTTGATGGTCTTCCTTAGAGGTGTTTGATAAGCTGTCATCTGGTCAGATAGGTCCACTGCACCCTTGGCTTTATTATAGTCGACTATAATTTTTGGCTTAGAGACCTGCTTTCGATGTTTTACTACAGTTTGAAATCGTACAGAATGTTTTGTCGATAGAACCAAGACATCTCTCTTATCTCTCCATTTCATCACAGTTATTCCATCAGCACTCTCTTTTGCTATGTATTGGCCTTTTTTCAATTTAGTCGAAACTACTATTTTGGGAAAGTGCTTGCGGTTCTTTCTTAGTGTACCCACCAAATGTGTATTATTCTTTACTAGTTCTCTTGCCAACCCAACGCTAGTATACCAGTTGTCGGTAAATAAAGTGTGTCCTTTATTCAGTAAGTCTTCACAGAGCGCTAATACTACGTTGGTAGGTGTTGTGTTAACGTCATCATTCTGTTTCCCACCATAAATACTAAGTTTGTAGGTGTAGCCAGGTAGAACACATAATTTGAATAGTTTTATGCCATATTTGTGGCGCTTCTGCTTATTGTACTGGCGGAAAATTAGCCTTCCACGAAAGGGAACAACACTTTCATCGATACACAAATCTTCTCCGGGTGTATAAGTGTTTTTGAAGTTTTCATTCATGACTTCCACCAAGTCTCTAACTCGATGCAAGCGGTCGGTCGCATTCTCATCATCATTTTTAGAAAAATGTAGCATCCTGAGTAACAACTCAAATCTATTCCGTGACATAACGGTTCGTGGAAATTGCTGACCTGTTATTTTGTCATTCGCCCAGTAATCGGATATTTTAGGAAGCCTCACTATACCCATATACAAAACAAGCCCAAAGAATCTTTTTATTTCAGCAAGGTTAGTAGGAATCCAGGCTCGAATGCGTGCTCCCATTGAAGCCTCATTTGATTGTGTTATTTTAGATAATGCAAAGGCATTAGTGCAATCCACAATTTTATTAAAAATGTTATCCGTCACCAAAAGCGCATAAAAATCAGCTGGGCATTTATTTATCATGGCCATGCGTAAGTTACGTTTCATTCCAGGACACTCGGTAAAAGCAATAATTCGGCGCTGATTACCTTTTGGATCAGTCCACGTTGAAGGCGGCGAACATTCGGCTAGGTCTTGGATGACACGATTGGTTTCAGCATCAGAGTCTTCACTTTCAGATAATATGATTCGACGTCGGTTTGAACGAGGTGGCCGAATATCATTTTCTTCGTCAGAACTTAAATGGAGGCTTCTATTCAACAAATCGAACTCAATATTATCTATCTGAGTCAAATCTTCCTGCGTTATGTCACATTCGTCAAATATATCCATATTGAAAAAACATTAAGTCGAATAGTACCGCGTTTATAAATTAATCGATGCGATCAATAACAGCATGCACCGCACGTCATCGGAGTTAGAGCGCGATTGGCGGACGACTCGGGAGACGCACGGGCGCGGGGTCGCTAGCGGGGGTGGGCGACAACGTGACCGCGCGGCTCAGTGAAACGGTTTTTTGATTTTACGCCCGCTGAGGCCATGGGGATCAATGATGTCCGACGCTTAATAATGAGTAATAAAAGGTCGAAAATCAATCAGAATTATTAAAACGTGTTATTTTTTCACTTAATATAAAAATTGAATCAAAAAACAATCGACAAAAATTTGAAAAGTCAAGGATTTTTACATGGCTTAGTGAGCAGATGAAGTGTCGCCCAACATTGACCGCGTTGGCAAAGAACGTGTTAGGGATGTTCAGCTCCTTTGTTTGCAATTTTTTGTAAAAAAGCGTATTCTGAATGGTGCCTCCATCTGAAACTCGGCCATTTGTACCAACTTCACACCATATAAATTCATAGTTGGCATTTGCACACGCCATAAGCACAATGCTATTGAAATTCTTGTAATTCCAAAAATATGAACCACTGCCAGGAGGGGGTATAATCCGTACATGCTTTCCATCAATAGCCCCTAAACAATTAGGAAACTGCCATCTTTCTTCAAAGTCCTTTGCTATTTTCCTCCATTTTTCTTCAGTATCTGGCATCTGTAACAAAAAAAAATGTTTTACAGGTCAGCAACGATGAAAGTGAAGACACAGCATCAACCAATGTGCAATCTCCACTATCACAAAGTAGTACGGCTTCATCATCAAGATATCAATCACGAAAAACCAAGGCCCAAGCGAATGATATTCTAGAAAAAATTGCTAAGAAAATGGACGAACCCACTCCACCTCAACGGGCGAAACTGGAATACGATGCGTTTGGAGAACATATTGCGGAAAAGTTAAGAAATTTGCCGACTATGATGGCTATATACTGCCAAAAAATAATTAACGATGCGGTATTTATGGCTGAAACTAACAATTTGACCGTGGACTCGCGCATTGTACATAATTCACAAGTACTTTTCAGACCACCAACTCAAAACCGCGATGATTCGATTATTCAACAATTCAATTCCAACAATTCGTTACATCAGCTACGAAATTCACAAATTACACAGAGTACAAGTGACCATAATATATTATATGACGCATTTGTTGCCGCTATAGGCGAAACACCAGAAAACACTAATAATATAATAATAACTGATGTTGCAGAGTGAAGTTATAATTTACTTACTTTAATACACTTATATAATAAAAACTGAATACAAATTGTATCATTTACTTACCTTCATATAATCTTTCAAAACAGTTATTATTGCCTTACAAGTTTCAGGAATAATAACTCCTAGGCGTTGTGCAGAAATTACTGTTGAAAATTTCAGATTTTCATACGTCATTCCTGAAGCTAAAAAGCGAAGTGTAGCACATAGCCTCTCATGGGGACTTATAGCTTGTCTCATGTTAGTATCTTGTTTTTTTATTATTGGTGTCACAAGTTGCAGTAATTTGAAATAAGTCTGTTCGTCTATCCTCAAGTAATTTCTCCAATCGCTGGGTTCTAATGATAATTCAGACAATAAGTTGGTATGTGTTAATGTACTTCTTTTTTCCAACCACCCTTTCATCCATTTTCTCCTACGTCTTTTCTGTATTTTTATCGAAATGCACACTGCTGTTGCCAACGTTAAAAAATCCATTGTTTTGTTCCGTACGTGTTACTTGATAGCGTGCAATATTCGAAGTGGCGGCGGCGCGTACGTCCAAATGGAAGTCAGTCAATGTGCCCATAATTTGGAGTATATCCATTGGGAATGCGTCCATTTGGAAATCTTCTAAATGGATGCATCGTCAATGGCTACCTTAACATCGACCGGATTGAACGACCGACGATTGCAACAGCCAAGATAGTGATTGACCTCATCGAACCACTTCTAGGCCGATTTTTATTATTGCCCATTATTAGCCCGGTACCTCAAACTACAACAAACTGACTGTTACGGGACTCAACGATTGAACCGAGAATTCATTCCCACGTCTATGAAAACCCTGACCAAAACCGGCTTACGACATGGCGAAGTTGTCGCAAGCTTTTGTTCCGATCTGACACTGATGGTATGGCGAGATTCAAACTTAGTATGATTTCGACATACCATCAACTGCAGATCGGAACAAATGAAAAATATAACAGAACGACGTTCAAGCCAAGCTTGATTCTCGATTATAATAAAAACATGGGGGGAATCGATCGCAAAGATCAACATTTGTCAGCCCACCAAGTCGAGAGAACCAAAAGCCGTGTATGGTACAAGAAAGTGTTTCGCAGACTGTTTAATTGCGCTGTTTTTAACTGTTTTGTACTATACAGTACCAAACATAAACTGTTCAATTCAATAATTCAGAATCACGCTGGCTGGATCATTACTGAAGACGTACAGAAACATCGACTTGACGACAGAGACACGTGTAATAACTCGGACTATCGGATAGACTACTTTTACTGTGAGACAACAGAACTGTACGGCCAAGAAAGCACACCGTCCGGTCGTGGAAAGTGAACACTTTCCGGCACATAGCCCCGCCAAAAGTCGCAACTCAAACGCATTCATTTAGTGTCATGTCTACTAATTTGTTATGTAGGAAAATCAATAGAACAAAAATTTGTCGAACATCCAAAGCATCTTTACCTGTCTCACTCTTACTCACTTCAAATTGTGTCTTCAATTAATTTCTAAAACATTCCTGTCTCACTTGCACTTGTTAAATTCAATATCGTATGAAAAATGTACCGTTGTTAAACCGAAGAACTACTCGTATTTTGAATCAAGGTAATTTTTCAGAAAATAATTTTTTTTTATTATTTTTAGACAAAAAAAAGTAACTTATGATACCATTTTCAAATCTAAGATAACTGCGCCAACTTTTAACAAAACATGCCGGCCTATGGTAGTGGATTTTTTTTTCAGTATGACGAGTCAAAGTTAATCGATTGTAAATTATCGATGCAATAAACGAACAGTTAAAAACAGCGCAATTAAACAGTCTGCGAAACACTTTCTTCGACTTATCCGTAGAACATAGTACATAGTTCTATGTGATCATAGACCAAAAATGAGTTTAATAGCGAAACGAGATAAGAAGATCTACGATCTACAAGATCTACGATCTACAAGATCTACAGATGTAAGTTTTTAAAATCTTTGTATCTTAATTAGTTTCGGAGATATAAAATCGAACAACGTCCTAACTGACATCATTTCCGCATAACAACGTTCGAAGTGATCAAGCAACGGCGCGCGGGTGCGGCGCGCGGCGTAAGCGTTCGGTCCTATCGTCAGTCCGGACGTTGTTCGTTGGAGATAGGAAAAGAGAAAGTCTTGCTGTGTGTTTTTATAGGTTTAATATACATTAAATTTAAATATAAATGTTGCTTTTTTATCTCGGTTTTAGGTAGCAGGCGTTCAATGTTTAAATAGGACGTTTTTTGATGGAGAGCTCGTGCAACGCATTTGTTGTACAGAAATTCTTTGGCGTAGTGCATATTCAAAGGAATAATCATTTTTTCTTTAATAATTAACAGTAAAAAATTTAAGTCATATGATACGTTAGGGCCATTTTATGCGAACACTATTGAGGTTCTTAGGATTTCATATGACTATAGGACGTTTTCCTTCGGAATCTGTTAGACGATTTGTCGGTTCGATGTTAAGTTTAGTATAGGCTTTTTAAAAATTCTAAATACGCTAGACATTATTCCAAAAGTATTTTCGACTGCTACACGTGAACTAGATAGTTTTTGATTGCATACTCTCTGTGGAGTTCCAACAGTATGATGCCCAGGAAATGGCTTCATAATATGTGTACTCATGGCAAATGCAGCATAAGCTAAAAATACATATGGTAATTCAGTGTTACTATTGGGTAAGCGTTTGTGTCAATTATTTGTTTTAGTACACTTTGATTATAGAGGTAGACTCCACCGTCGCTAATCCGTCCTTGGCAACCTATATCGGCAAACATAAAACTGTAGTCACTATCAACTAGCGCTAAGAGTACAATGCTGAAATGTCCTTTATAATTAAAGTACTCCGTCCCGGTACGAGGTGGCGGTAGAATCATTACATGTTTCCCATCTAAAGCGCTGATACAATGAGGAAAATTAAATCCTCTTGCCTTTGAAATCCATTCAGCCGTAGTTTTAGGCATCTGAAAATGAAATAAAAGTATTATTATTTTTCACTTTATTTTGAGCAAATTAGTTTTAACCTTGCTAGTTAGCTCTTAACTGTAACTTCTTTACATTTTTTAAACTTGTATTTGCTTTTTCCCAGACACAACCTGATGAAGAGGCTAGCCCTTCCAAGATACAGGCTAGTGACATCCCACCAGAACCTAAAATAGGCAACGACGACGGCGCAGAAATCTCTGCTACCCCTCAAAAGAACCCAAGCACTGAAGCACAAAAACGTCGTGCTTTCAATCTGCCTGAATTGCAGAAAGCCAGTAAAAAAATGAATACTGCTTTAACCACTCTTGACCAGTACACAAAGCCCAAAAGAAGAAGATGAATGCGATTTATTTTGTAAAATGTTGGCAAAACAAATCAAGGAATATCCAAAAATAGATTTTTTTTTATTCCTTGGAGACTGCGTGGAGTTAGCACGTATGTGGAGCGCGCCGCGTTGGATGCTCAGGGCGTCTACTTTCTTTCTTTGAAAACGAACGAATTCAAAACGAAGTTTCGGTGATGAACCTAGGCGTCGACCCGCTTTCTTTGAAACGAAGGTTCGCAAACGAACGAATTTAAAACGAAGTTTCGGTGATGAACCTACTCTCTTTCATTTTCGGATACGCACACAAAGTTCGGATTCATAGACAATTTTCGTGAATGAAATTGAACGAATGATATGTGTAGGGTAAGCAGGGGCTATGCCGGTCATGGGGTTATGGCGGTCACTCAAAAAACTAACAAAATACAGTTCATAGAAATACGGTGCGCGGGCTGAAGGGAGGGGGGCGAGACGTAAAAGCAGGCAGCGATAAGTTTGGTCAGCCCGCTCGCTGCCCGTGAGAGAGAGGTGCGTTGCGTATGTTTGTTTCTGGCCGCCCGGATCTAATTTTCGGCTGAGTGCGTTTGTCGGCAAGTACAGATTTATTTTACTCATTTAATGTTGCTATTCATTATCTTTGCGCTCAAACATTAAATTAAACAATATAGTAAACATTTCTTAATAATTGTATCTCTGTTTTGTTAAAATTCAGCTTGATTGCAAAACCGTCTTTTGGGGTTATACCGGTCAAGTCAAGGCAAAGAAAATTGGTAAAACCAAAGGAGCTGAGAAAACTAAGCCTCAAGAAAAAGCTGTAAGAAATATGACAAGAAAGTCTTACAAACGCAAAGTTTTGCAAGAAATTCATCCTAAACTTTGCAACGACGATAGTTATGATGATATGGATGTAGGTAATGACGATGAAAGAAAAAAAAATGCAATATTTGCAAAGAATTCGGACAAAACGATGAGATGTGGTATCGATGCACCACATACGGCCAATGGTCTCATGTAGTGTGTTCTGGATTCTGCTAAAGGATACATCTGTGATTTATGTACCTAAGATTAGATATCACATATTTTCATAGAAACATTTAATTCAGATTAGTCATTTATGCTCAAATATCATTGTAGTCTTTTAATAAGTTAAAGTAACGTTGATCTCATCATTATAATTAATCAAAATGGTTCTCCATTGTCATAAGCAAATAATTTTGATCGCCATTACCCCTTTGCATGACCGGCATTACCCATGCTCAGGGAGAATGACGGTCAAACCTATATTTTTTTGTACGAGTCCCTACCAATTTTGTGTGATAAATAGATAAGTGGTTTTAATGCATGTTGATTACTGGATAGTTTAACCAATGTTCCTTTGAAATGATGATGTTCTCTAAAATAAAACCTTTGTAAAAAAAAGTTATTGCAAATTTTCCTTAAGTGATCGCCATTTTCCCTGCTTCCCCTAGGTCTTTTAACATGCCAATTACGGATTTTTCTTTAATAAACAAAATGTTTCGCTTTGTTTTTAAATTTTACATCTATTCTGTAGTTTTATAACTATTTTCTGTTGTATCTAAGCAAAACATATAATTAAACAACTAGAATTTGACCAATTACTACTTTTGACGTAATTTACCCAAGACACTCTATAGAACTCGTTATAATGCGACAAATATGGTTTCTTTTACGCTCCAAACGTTCATCACGAAGAGCAGGTACAATTAAAAGTAATCTTTCATTCAGTTCAGTCAATTTTCTTTATCAAATCAGAAAAACGAAAATCAAAAGGTACCACTTTTGGTTTCGTCGATTTGAGGTTAAAACTCCGAACAAAGATCCGTCAAAATCAAATGTTCGTTTCGAACTTTCGTGAAACAGAGTAGGTTTAGAAAATTTAAATGTCAAACAATTTTCGGTCGATCGAAGTTTCGTAAAAAAATGAAACCGGAGTAGGAATTACGCGAACTTTCGATCGAAGGTTCGTTTTTCGTTGAAAAAAGTAGACCCCCTACTCTCTTTCATTTTCGGATACGCACACAAAGTTCGGATTCATAGACAATTTTCGTGAATGAAGTTGAAGGAATGATATGTGTAGGTTTTTTATCATGTCAATTACGGATTATTCTTAAATGCAAAATTAACAAAATATTTCGCTTTGTTTTTAAGTTTTACATATATTATGTAGTTCAATAACTATTTTCTGTTATATCTAAGCATCTGTAATTAAACAACTACAATTTCACCAATTTATACTTTTGACGTAATTTGCCCTAGGCACTATAAAGAACTCTTTATTATACGACTAAGTCAAGAGTACAATTCATACATTCAATTGGGTGGTAACATATGGCAAACAAAAATATCCGTATAATTAAATAAGTACTCTATTTGTTGTGGCCCATTTCAACTGCATTGTTTTATTGAGAAATTTGCATTCTTTGTATTGATAAAAACACAGTATGTTGGTACTTATTTATTGGTAGAAATTATGTTTCTCAAGTGTTGTGTTATCAAAAGTGCTTTTTTTCATACCGCTCATATGCCATGTCCAAGCTCATGAGACATGATCTTGAACTCCAAAATGCCCGTGTCAAGTACCACTTCCGTGCCAGCACACAAGCTGTTATTACCTTTCGTTTAGATGTTATAACTTTTCAGTTTAAAATGGCTCCGGCAACTCTGGAACAAATCGACACTCTCCTCAATTTCCTGGATGAGCATAGAGATTTTGGTCGCGGGAGATTGAGAAGTGTCGAAGGAAAAGTCCAGGCTAAAAGACTGTGGGAAAATATTTGTAACACACTCTATTCCATGGGTGGTTGCACCAAGACTATTCAGCTGTGGCAAAAAGGAAGATAAGTATTGAAATTAATTATAATAAAGTGACATAACTTTATAGTATATATATATATATTTAATACGTTTTTATTTTGGCCAGGTATGGCTTGATGAGAAACATAACAAACGCTCCATGGTTTCTGAGAAACATTGAACTTCACGATCATTTCGAAATCGATACAGTACCAGAAGCAATCAAAAAAGAAGGAAGAAGAGGTCAATGGATCTCTCACCCTGCAAATCCCAGCGCTCACAACACACCTGCTTATAATTAAAAGAATTGATCGCAGATATAAAAAAGAAAAAAAAAAGGTATGGTTTGATAGAAAACATCTCACCAAAAAGGCTGCTGCTGAATCTCGGAGGTCGGCTTCTGCGACTGGTAGTGGACCAGCGACAGCACCTCACTTTGGGGAACGCCAAACTGGAGCCAGAGTGCCAGCATTCCCCGAGGTAATTATAAGTACATTCAATTCTAAGTTTAATAATGTTTGATAAGTTCATAATATTTAACTCAAGAATATTAGTTAAACTCTTTTTAATATGCACTTTAGAGACCATTTTAAAGTATTTTTATGGCTTAAACTGTTCATATTTCATTTATTAATAACAAATTGTGTTACCGGTCACTTAATCAATAGCTATTTATACAATTCTGTATTACAAAAAACATGACTATCAAGTAGAGTTACTTAAATTAAATTAAAATAAATCATGTTTTATTCTGTTGTATTAAGTATGTAATAAATCCTTTTTATTTTCAGGACCATGAACCAACCCAACAACCAACCACCAATTAGCCTGATGAGCCGGAAATAATTTTCTCACAGCCTTTTATCTCGGATTTTCCTGAGTTTGCCGAGCCCAGCCAGGATGCCATACAGCATCCAGAACCAGCTAGTCAACCGGAGCCACAAGAAAACTTGAGACGCTGTAAGTGTTTTCAGTAATTTTATCTCAATCATTTAAATATCTAATACATAGAAATTAAACCTTATCTCTCTTGGTCACACCATAACTTGAGAATGGCTTTGCAGTGGTTGATTTCTTTTCTGTTGTATTTGTAACTATCATCAGAAGGTTTTAATGCAAGAAAATCTTTTACCTGCCTGAAGTACTACTATACCTCTATTATCTTATTTTACTTCTTACTATTATAATAAATGGGAAAGTCTGTGTGAATGTTTGTTGTAGGTAATCTCCGTAACTACTTAAGTTATTTAATTAAAATTTGGTACGTAGATAGTTTGGAACCTAGAATAGGACATAGGCTAAGGCTAAATTTTAACCTAAGGGGTTAAATAGGGTGGTAAAGTTTGTATGGAAAATTATATTTCCTTGGTTCAATTTACTCAAAACTCGGTTTTAATAAACTAAAAAGTAAATAATTAGACATTATTTTTACGAAACTACCGCTAGGAGGCGTGCAATAAATTTCTGAAATTTGACAAATAAATTTCCATGCGGGCGAAGCCGCGGGGCGCATTTAGTAATACTTAAATCTTAAAATGGACACACTATTTAAATAAGAATATTTACTAAGCCCATACAAATGTCTTGGCATTTGGTGAATTCGAATAATCATTTACTTACAGGTTCTCAACCAACACGACGAAGGAGACAATCTGCTGCTGTCACTGATGTCAGAAGCAGATTGTTTCATATTGAAGAGCAGCGATTAGAAATGAATAGAGTAAGAAACACCGAGTTGGCAGGCATCAGGGCTACCCTACAAGAACTCTCTGAGCAGAACAGAGAGAGCATCAGAGAGTTTGCAGGCATCAGGGCTGCCCTACTGGAGCTGTGTGGGCTTGTTAGAGAATTTTACAGACAGTAATAGAAAATTATTTTAGTTACATAAGTAAGATTGGTTAATATTAAAATATAAAGTTTTCTTTTATTATTATTTTTTATATCCCAGTATTCAAGCCAGTGTCGAGCGGCTTTTTTCGTCGTTAAAATGTATATTATCTGACCTCAGATAGCGGTAATAGAAGCACTAAATAAGGATGACACTGTAGATGAAGATAAGAGTTTTGTGTTATCTCTTGTACCCACCCTCATTTAAGAATTTAACTCCAGATGAAAAACTTGATGCTATCCTTAAAATTTTTAAACAGATAAGACAAGCCAAGCTTCAGGCTACTTCTCAATAAACCAGTAGTTACAACTTATTACAACAACCTTTATCCTCTTTTCCTGTGTAAAATTTTCACGCGCTACCTGATAAGCCGTATTTTTAAGAGAAAAAACAGCGTTTTGTGTTTGGTTTGTTTTGACGAGTGAAATATTTTTTATATTTTATGTAGTTAAACATAACCTTGTAATACTTTTAAACAAATATTACACCGATTTCATTATAATAATTGAGTATATAAAATTCAAAATCATTATAAATAGGTTATGTTATTCATTATGGCGACGATCATTCTGAATAAATTTTGCTTGCACAGCGGCTTCTCGTCTGCATACATCCTCGGCAAAGGAAGCTTGGGAAAATCTGTAGAAAGCATATGAGGACTAAGGCCTATGTAGGAGACTATGTCTGCTGAGATAACTCTTTGGGTGCAAATTATGTGAGAGCGAGACCATGGAAGCCTACGAGAACAAAATAACCGAACTATCGCAACAACTGACTGAAATAGGATCACCTCTTAAGGATGACTTCGATGCTGTCATCGTGCTGAGTGGTCTAACCTCAGAACAGCCCTTCATTCATTATGGCCATTGAAAACACAAGTGTGACTCTTTCAAGTAACATAGTCATGAGTAAGTTAAATACAGTAAAATACATTTGTGAACTTAAGGACTTAGCCGAATTAATAGAAAAGGCTCATACGAGCTACAAAAAGTGTCCTCCAGCGCGTAAAACAAAAGGTTATTTACAAGCACGTGTGCAGAGTGTGGAAGAAAACTGGACAAAGTTTCGCAACACGCATCTATTAGGTAATGAAAAACACTCCGCGCGCAAATAGACGTGATTTGCCAATTTCAAATGATAATGTATAGTAACATTGAGGAAGTTTACTCCAGTTTGAAGGCAGACATCATCGATATACGGTTCCTAATTGTAGAACGGCTTTTGCGCAGAGTTTCACATTCTTCCTAGCTCCTTTTCTCTATAACAGACTCAATAAAAAAATTAACATCAAAGATTTAAGTAAGTATAAGTGTGGTCTAGCTTTGGAAGATTTTTTGCTTAAGCTAAACTATGAAAATACTGAAAGTCTATTACAAATCATAAAATAATCTACATAATAATAAAATAATATACACATATAATATAAATTCTAAGTAATATAAATAAATAGATAAGTATATTATAGATAAGTATATTTTAAGAAATAAAAAGTTGACTTTAAAAGTTCGCTTTTTCGCTTTGGCAAAATTACAGTAATAAAAATATTACTGTAATTTTATTAAAGTCATTAATATGTATCTTATATATAATTAAAATATCTACATCTAAGCCGTCGTCGGTTGCTATGCAACATACCTACATTATATATTAGTATACCTAATGGTGCAACATTGTTCCGGGACCGATCGTCGTAGATGGGCACCTTCTTGAAATTGTTTCCGAGTATACTTACCTTGGGCAGATTGTACAGCTAGGTAAAAACAATTTTGAGAAGGAGGCCAAGAGGAGGATCCAGCTAGGCTGGGCAGCATTTGAGAAACTACGTCAAGTCTTCTCTTCATCCATACCGCAATGTTTGAAAACGAAAGTTTTCAATCAGTGTCCTACCCGTAATGACCTACGGAGCTGAGACGTGGACACTCACGGTAGGGCTGGTCCACCAGTTCAAAGTCGCCCAGCGAGCTATGGAAAGAGCTATGCTCGGAGTCTCTCTGAAGGATAGAATTCGTAACGAATACATCCGACAGAGAACCAAAGTTATCGACATAGCTCAAAGAATTAGCAAGCTGAAGTGGCAATGGGCCGGCAATATCTCGCGAAGAACCGACAACCGTTGGGGTAAACGTGTTCTTGAGTGGAGACCGCGACTCGGTAAACGTAGCGTAGGACGCCCTCCGGCTAGGTGGGATGACGATCTGCGAAAGACTGCTGGCAGATGCTGGATGCGTAAAGCTGAAGACAGGGCGCTATGGCGCTCATTGGGGGAGGCCTATGTCCAGCAGTGGACTAATATAGGTTGATGATGATGAATGGTGCAACTTAATGACGCAAAATACATAAATATTAAGAACGTATTCTAATAAAACACATTAATTATATTAAGAATAAGTTTGATTTAAGTTCTTGTTTTTAGATTCAGTTATAAATGTGAAATAGGACACTTCCTACACAGACTTGCAAAACTTAGTGATTAGTCTATATTGTCATCTTATACTACTTGTTTACAACCTGCTAACTCGATGCTATTACGAATGAACTGCAACGGGCATTCTAAAATGAGCCTTAATGCAAGGGACGAGAATCGCTACCACGCCGTAACACAGTGTTTCACTAGCGCGGGTGGTAAAGACTAACTTGTATGCTTAAAATCTAACCTACCGCAAATTTGCGTAAAAATAATTTCGTAAAATTGTTGGAATGTTTTTTAGAACATTTTTGTAAGAGTTCCTCATTCTATAGTTATAAATTACTCATATATAGGTATAATGTACCTTATTAGTTTAAGTATACATGTACATGTAAGATGGCTAAATAAAGTATTATTATTATTATTTCTCTTTATTTATTTTATTATTATTATTATTATCGACCATCTACAAGGATTGCAATGCAATACAACTTATGCAACCCACACAATCGACTGGATCTGGTTCGAGTACAAAGTCCTAAACTAGTTCAGCGAGCCAACCTGAAGTAAAATTACCAAGAATCAACATACCATCCTTTGGAGACGCTTATGAAGAATGGCAATAATTTGAAGACACATTTTTATCATTAATCCACAACAACAATACACTAAACAATGTACAGAAGCTCGCAGAAGTTCGCATTAAGGCGCAAACAGGAACTATAGTAGCGCCACCACTTATTTTATCCAAAAATCACATCCTGTTTGCGCCTTAACTGCCAAACCTCGGCGATGTGTCCCGCAAGATACGCGGATACACAGTTTACTTCATAATGACAATCTTTATTTGCAGATCTACAAAAAAAATTCCTTGGGAGGAAATCAACCCCAATTGACAAGTTTATTTACATCCCATCGTGGTCTGCGGAGTCCATTAAATATAGTCTGTAAATGTAGTATAGTCTGCTCTTTTTTTTAGGCTAGTGTTTTTGACTTTGCTATAATTAAGGTTTTTAACAATGCAAACTATTACCTATGTCATTCGCATTACTTCGCATAGCGCGTCATAATGGCACGTTAGCAGTACAGAGTACGCTATTAATTTTATGTGTAAGTAACTGAATTGTCAGATGTAAACAAATACAAAAAAAATGAAACATAGATAAGATTATGTATGAATTTCGGATTATATTGCAATAAAACGTCATCCGATATGAAATTTTTTTGCGATTCGTCATTGCCGCCGCCGCGCCGTGGGTAATGTATAATGCAAGCTTGTTTTAATTAAGAGCGTCCAGAAAGGCGAATTCGCCGCGATTCCCTCGCGCGTTTTACGCGCGAACGTTGCGTCAACAAGGAGCGTATCAACACGCGCGTATTTGGGGACGTATTCAGTACGAAACATGGAGTTGAACGAAGCGGGGTAGTTTCCTAGGGGTAGTTTCAAAAAGAAAAAAATAGTGTTGAATTATGTACTTTGCAGTTTATTTATACAGAGGTTTGAGTGCATCAAACCAAGGAAAAATAACTTTACCACCCTATTTAACCCCTTAAGAGGTTAATATTTCGAAATTTTAATATCCTATGTCTTATTCTAGGTCGTAAGCTATCTAAGCACCAAATTTCATTTAAATAACTTCAGTAGTTACGATGATTACTTATAACAAACATTCACACAGAATTTCCCATTTATTATAATAGTAAGATCTAGGTCCTAAGTTATCTAAGTACCAAATTTCATTTAAATAACTTAAGAATTCCGTGTCAAAATTTTGGCGCTCCATTTTCCTCAATACGTCCACTCGCTCTGAGTTCGCGCGTTATCTGGACGCTACAAGGCGTCCCTAGTATCTCGACTCGCGCGTAATACGCGCGAATCAATCGCGAGTCGAGTCTGGCGAATTGCTCGCGATTTACGCGCGTGTTTTCAATTCGCGCGATGCTTGTGGACGCGATCTATGGGCGTCTAGTATCTCGGTTAAGGTAAGGATACACGACGACACCAGACACCAGACACTAAATGTATACATCGAATGTCTGTGTGTGTACATCGCCGCGACACTTAGTTGCACATGTAGTGATGGTGTCGCTCAGTGTCAGTGTCGCTGCCGTGGAGACAGGACGCGCGCGCTGTCCGCAACGAGTGTCGGTAATTTCGAACCTGCGCGAAATTCTAAGCTAGACCAATGACGTCACGAGCGTGGTCAACCGAGGAAATAAAATCATTGATTTTATATTTTGAATCGCTGCCAGAGCTATGGCAAATATCAAATCCCGATTATAAAAATCGAGTAAAGAAAGCAGCAGCGGTAGAAAGTTTGGCCGAACAATTTAATACTTCTGCATTAGAAATAAATAGAAAACTGCACAATTTACGAACGCAGGTTAATAACGAACTGAGAAAACATAAAAAAAAGAAGAGTGGCCAAGGCACAGATGAAAATTACGCAAGCACTTGGGATTACTTCACAAGTTTACAATTTTTAATGCCGAGTACCTTACCAGCAAATGAAACACAACAAAATTTGGTAAGTTGTCTTTACTATTTATTGGTTTATTGTTAATTTCAACTTATGTATCTGTACTGCCAGCTAACTTCGCCTTCTGGAGATACAAAATATTCTTTATATTCTTCACGGATTTCTTTACTTTCATTAGACATGTTGGATGCCAGTGGTCTGTTTGAGAACAATACATTATCCGGAGTGGGGTCTTGTCTCCAACTGCCAGGAGTTACTACACCATCAATTTCCTCGTCGAAGGAGCCTTGTGGTGCATACACATGCCGTGAACTCCGTTCCAAGAGAAAGTTATGCAACACGCAGATTGCAGTTACAAGTTTTATAACTTTTTCAGGACATAGTTCTATAGGTTTCCTTAATATTCTAAATCTGTTTGCAAGTAAACCAAAGGCATTTTCTACCACTCGTCGAGCTCTCGACAGTCTGTAGTTATAAACACGATAAGGTCCAGGTTGGTTACGAAAAGGAAAAGGTTTCATTAGATAAGGCTTCAATGGAAAAGCATCATCAGCTATAATGACATAGGGTACATATTTGGCCCTACCAGGAAGAGGCCTTGGTGGCGGTATATTAAGGCTGCCGTTGCTTAAAGCATTTGAAAGTGAACAATTTGCAAACACGCCTCCGTCGGAGATCCTCCCATTGCATCCTACGTCTACATAAATAAATTTGTAATTAGCGTCAACTAATGCCATTAACACAATACTGAATGTACCTTTATAATTATAGTACAGACTCCCACTATGTTGGGGTGCTTTTATGACCACGTGTTTTCCATCTAGTGCTCCAAAAGCATTTGGAAAATTCCATTTGTTTTTAAAATCTTCTGAATTTTTTTTCCAGCAATCTTCTGATGAAGGTACCTGTAATAATAACAATAATTAATAAAAGTTATCACTTAATATTAAATAAATAATAGCTTACCCAGTTTATGAGCATTAATATAGTTTTTAAAATAAACATTTATTATTATTATTTTCAGAATTCTCCTACTAATGGCGAAAATTTGGAATCAACAGTTTCACAAAACTCCGACAACCTCTCTCGATCTCAACGAACCTCTAAAAAACGAAAGAAGGAAGACGAAGCTTTAGAGCGAGCGTTAAGCGTGTTAGACAAATCTGATGATGCTGCCATTTTTGGTGATTTCGTGGCTGCTGCGATACGGAATATGAGGTCAGAAGCCCGTAAAAGAGAATTGAAACGTAAAATTCAACGTATCATTCTGGACATGGAAGAATTGGATGAAGCCGATCAATATTAACGTCCATCTACTTCACAGTCTACTTATCCCCTTACTCCACTGCCAAATGCGACTTGGGAAAGTTCGGAAGACACTAATGTAACGTACGAAAGTTTTTAATATTAATAACTAAATTAAAATATTACATAAACATAAATATTTTTTTATTTACTTACCTCCATGTAATTTGGTTTTAAAAATCTATAAATAGCATCGCAACATTCTGGTATTATTTTGGAGATAGTCTGTTGTGGTACCCGAAATAGGTATGAGAGCGATCGATACGAATCTCCTGAAACGAATAAAGTTTATCATTAAAAATGTGGTAATAGATATTTTATGGTGTAAAAATATGATAGTAAATATTTACCTGACGCCAAAAATCTTAATGTTATCGCCAAACGTTCTTCTACACTAATAGCTTGTCTCATATTCGTATCTTGCTTCTTAATCGCAGGTGAAATCTTGTCACATAAATATTGAAAATCATCGTGTTTCATCCGAAGAAAGTTTTTGTAACATTCTGGATCTTCGTTTTTCAATTCAGACAACAATTGGTTACATGCCCCTAGCTGCGCTCTTCTTTTAATCCAATCTTTAACCCATACAGATCTCTTTTTACGCCGACACATTTTAATAGAAACACATATCGCGACAATCGCGGCAGCAGCACGTCTATTCATGGCGATGAAATGTCCCAAACTGAATCGTGTAGACGGCTAATACACTTCAACCGGTACACTAAATGTATACAGGGTGTCCCATAATGAGTGGATAGCCTGAAAGGTGCTTATGCGCCAAGTCAAGGCCAATCAGTAACATTTTTTATTTTTTTTCTAACTTGACCCGTTCGGAAAATATTAAATATTTTGTGAATTTGGAAAAATTTGTACCTTTGTTCACATTTTTGGACTTTGTGACTACAATTTTAACAATTTTTTATTTTTTATTTTTGGAATATGCTAAAGAAAAACAGCTTTTTTGAACAGCTTTTGAAATATTTTGGTAACTAGGACCAGTAATTTTCAAGGCAGCTTTAAAGTAGAAATTTTAATTTTTCATATTACTATGCAAAGTTTGAGCTGCTATGGTTAAAAAAAAAGATAAGGAAACCTAACATGCCAGGTAATTTAAAAACATGTCCATTTCAAGAGCGTCCTAAAATGATAATAAGCATTGAAATTTTGTAGTGTAAAAAACTGAGATATTGCTACTTTTGTGGCAAAAGGGGCCAATGCTACTAAAAATAATATTGAAAGAGAGCCTACAAGTTCTACATGCACGGCACGAACGGTAAGGCACGTGAACAAAACACCGTACCGTTTTTCCTTGCGTCGTCCCACTGTGACCTCCATGGGTCCAAACAAGTCAAACCAAACAAATACCGCAGTAGGTGAATGGACGGTGATGATGCGCCACACGAGCCAGGGGTAAGTCACCCATTCTAGGGATGCGAGGTGTAGCCTTGCGTATTTTACAAAACATGCACTTAGAAACTACATACTTAACTGTAGGTCTAAGCCTAATTATCCAGTATTTTTGTTTCAGCTCATTGACCACGGTTTCTTGATTGCCATGAGCTGCCTTGACACGATAGTGTCTGACAATCAGGTGAGCTATAGGGTTCCTGCCATCGAGGATCACCGGTCTCTTCGTCTGCAGGTCAACGTCGCGGGCAGCGTCGATGCGGCCGTCGGCGCGCAGCACGCCGTTCTCGTCCAGCACCGGGCACAAAGTAACTAGCTTGCTACCCCTTTTTAAACACTTACCATTTTTGAGATCAGCAATTTCCTCGGCAAACGACTCGGTCTGAGCGTGACGCAGAAGCAGACGTTCCGCTCTCTCCAGCATGCGGCATTCCAAGTCGCAGACGCGCCTTTTGCTCCTATCAATAAATACAAGTACCATCGCGGTGCTTCGCTGCAGTCTTAACCATGAAGAGAACCGAAGCGGATCCGGTATCGGTAAGTTATTCACTTCAGGTAAGTCACGCGCAACCATTACATTTTCAGTATTCAATTCCATTGTTTCAGGTTGGCAGATGTCGGCGGGCCAAGATGACTCATCCATGTACAAAAATGAGGGTCCGGAAAACCACTCACCTCTGAAAACGGAATGGTCAAAATCCTCCCGCGTAGCTAAATCCGCAACATTTAATTTAGTAGGTACATACTAGTACTATACATACCTCCACTCGTGAATGCGCGTCAACTCGTCCATCTCACCTAATCGGTTCGCTATGAATACGTTGTACGTACGAGTATTTTTTCTAATCCACTGCAAAACAGTTGTCGAGTCGCACCAAAACACGCGTCGTCGTTCGACCGGCAATTTATGTTCTTTCACTATGGTGTCGGCTAATCTAGCAGCCAGCAGTGAGGCCTGAAGTTCAGAACGGGGAATCGTCAATGGTTTCACTGGAACGACTCGACACTTGCTTGCGATAAAAGAAACATGAATACATCCTTCAGTATTTATCCAGCGCCAGTAAGCTACGGCACACATTGCCTTAGATGATGCATCGCAATAAACATGCAATTGTAAATTGTTATAGCCTACGGGCGTAGGACATCCAACCGAAGTAGGTATTTGTGCTGCTGATAACGCGCCGGGAGCGGGCGGCAGGGCGTGCGGGTGAGCGGGGGTAGATCCCGCCGTAATTACCGTGTCGCCGCCGCCGACGTGTCCGCGCGTAGTCATATGGTAGCACCTAGGTATGCGTATGCGATCCACTTCTCGTAATAAGTCGATCCATTTGCACCATTTATCATAGATACACGGAGGTATATCATCGTCCCATCCGATGTGTAGCCGCCATGTATCCTGCAGCATTATGCGACCCTGAATCGTAAATGGTGCTAAAAACCCAAACACATCGAAAATAGACATAACTACTTGAAGCATAATGCGCTTCGTAGGTATTTTCTTACCTAGAATTATATTTTCCGGAATTTTTTTCAAAGATACGTCGAATCCTAACTTGTCCGTAGCCGGGAACCAGATAAGACCTAGTGTGCGCTCACCTTCTACGTGATAATCGATTTTGAACTTTACTGCGGCGGTACCTAAAGTCTCTTTAGGCACAGAGTTCAAAACCTGAACGCTATTGCTGGTCCAGTTACGTATTTGAAAGCCTCCTTGTCTGTGAATGAAAGAAATATTTTTTACCATCTGAATAGCGCTTTCTTCATCCGGTAGGCTATCTATGTAGTCATCTATATAATGCGAGGCCCTTATCGCATTGACAGCAGCGGGCAGCGATGACTCGTACTGCTCGGCGTTTTTATTTTTAATGAATTGACTTACAAACGGCGAACAATTAGCGCCGAATACCAGTGAGCTCATAATATAAGTTTTTACCTTTTCAGCAGGGTTATCCCTCCATAGGAACCTAAATGCGTGCTGGTCTCCCGGCTGAACTTTGACCCTGAGGAAAAAATCCTGAATGTCACCAGTTACTGCTATTAAATTTTCCCTAAAGCGCAGCATTATACCAAACAGCGATGACAACAGATCTGGTCCTGTCAGTAGGTAGTCGTTGAGACATAACCCATTAACCTTTGCAGCCGAATCGAAGACCAGGCGGAGTTTCTTCTTATTGGGATTATCAATCCCAAAGTGAGGTAAAGGTAAGTACCACGTCCTATCAGTTATACTAGTGTCTATCAGTTCAGTAGCAAAATTATTATCTAATAAATGTTTAATTCTATCTTTGTACCTTTCAGCGAAACCAGAGTCCTTTTCCATCTTCCTTTCCATACTCTTCAACCTTTTCAGAGCGACAGGATAGGAGTCCGGCATTCGGCAGTCTTCGTTCTTCCATGGCAACCCTACCCACCAGCTACCGTCGACGAGTTTGGCAGACTTCTCCAGCTTGGCTATAGCGAGTAGGTCATTTTTATTCTGACGTGGCTTACCGCTTACGCCCATTGAGTCGACGGCGAACGATCGCCTCACCTCGTCGTGCAGATCCTGAAGCTGCTGGTCGTGCTGGCGCGCGGCAGACGCGGGCTGCAGCGCCGTCGGGGGCTCGCCCGCCGACACGAACAGGGTCGCGTACGCCTCGGCCACGGGGCCAGGGGCGCTCCGCGGCACGTGCCACTTACCATGGACACACCATCCTAAGGGGGTGAGTGTAGCGAACGGTTCAACATTACTACCTACATTAATTTCTAATGGTATCATCAAATTATAATTATCTTGGCCAATTAAAATTTCCGGTTTAAGATCGGAGGTACATAATAAATGTTTTATACTTGACAGACTTTTATACTTATTACCAACACAGGACATACTATGCCCAGGCAAATTAAGCTTTTCTACTGTACGAGCCCTAATAGAATATATCTTATTGTCCATACCAGAGAGATTTATATTCGCAACGATGGATTCACAGGAAAGTTCTTCATTAAAAGCACCTCGAATGCGGATGGACTCGCGGCGGCCGCACAGTCCCGCGCGCTCGGCAAGTCCTTGGCTAATCAATGAAATTGTCGAACCGTCATCGAGTAACGCGCTAGTGTCTATTACTTTGTTACCACTATGTAGACGCACGGGCACTACTTTTAATAATACTTTGAACTCACTATCGCGCACGTTTATGTTCGACACTACATCGGCTTCGGAGCTGGCGGAGGCGGGCGTCGCAGGACCCGGAGGCGCCGGCGCCGGCAGCCGCACCTGCGGCGCGGGCGCCGGCGCAGACTGGGACTCGCTGCGTCGCTCGGATGATGTGCTCGGGAAGTGGAGAAGTTGATGATGGGCCTGGCCGCAGTTATCAATAACGCAGGCTGGGGCAGGGCAGGTGTCTCGTTCGTGACGAGATAGTAGACATTTGAAACATAGGCCACTGCGTTTCACAAATTGCCATCTTGTTTTGCGAAGTGCCTTTTTGAATTTACTACAGGCTGTTAATTTTGTATGCACACTCGTTTTGCAGAATAAGCATTTGATATCCTCCGCAGTGTTCACCAATGCAGTATGCGTGCGAGGTTGAGTATTTTCACTATTTTTATGCTTATGTTGACTTTGTTGATTGTTGTGTGCAGGTACGAAGTAAATATTTGACGTTCTGGAAACTTTCACAGCTTCGTCTCTCAAAAATTCTGATATAATCACAAGTCTTGACTTAATGCCTTCGGTTATCTGTGTATAACTGTAATCTGTCCATTTAGACAATAGAACTGTAGGTAATTTCCTTAGAATGAGTGATGAAATACCTATTCCTTGCAGGTATTCTTCTCGGCCAACGGTGCGCACAGCTTCTACGAAGTTCTGTATTTTAACCGAGAAGGACACGATTTCTTTGTGGTAATCTTGAGACATTGGCTGTAGTTTATGTATATCACTCACAAGCTTCGATAAGATGTACTCAGGATCGCCGAATCTCAATTTGAGGGTTGACATAATGGCTTCCGGAGATGATGCACTTATGAGCAGAGCTGAAACGGCTTCCTTGGCAGCTCCACTAAGACATTTCCTTAAGCGCCACATGTTTTCTTTAGGTGTGAACTTACATAGTTCTGTAGATTCTTCGTACGCGTTCCTGAACGTCAGCCATTCCATGGGGTCGCCGGAGAACTGGGGTAGTTCCCGGGGCGTGCTGACGCGGCTGAGCAGGTTCGCGTGCGTCGCGTGACTGGTAGATGCAGCGGCAAGGTCCTTCAGCGCGCTGGTTAGATTCTGGATTATACCTTCTGTGTTGGCAGCGATGGTGGCGGCCGGCGTTGCTTCAGGGGGGACCGCGCGCGAGTCTGCATCCGCCCGTGGGGGCGCGGATGTCACCACAGGTGGCGGCGTGGGTCTCGCCGGAGGGGGTGGCCGCGGCGTCGACGGAATGCCATTTTCAGAGGCAGGTCGCCCTTTACTATGCTCCAGAGTACTTTCTACCCAATCTTCGACGCGACTACGTCTTTCGCTTTCGTTTTGTGGACTGTATTCTTCTAGACTAGCCAGATCGGCTTCTAGTTGTTTATCTATGAGATGCATTCGTAACTCAGTCTTCTTCTGCTCCGCTTCCAGTATGAGCTGCGCCCTCTTCGCCCGCATTGATGCCGTTGTGGAGTCCTTTTTAGGTGGCAAGCTCCGCCGTTCTTCTTTGTGTGATGCGGCAGGTAGGGCCAGCGGTTGTTCCGACTGGTAGCAGGAACTTGGAAATCTTCGTGTGAAAAATCCCCATGTGGTTTGAGGTTAGCGGTCTCGTTACGCGCGCCGTCTCGTAATACTTGTCTGCGCGTAGCTCGTGTTTCTCTCGGCGTCCGGTACATATCCGTCTCGAAGTGACCAGTGTGGACTATGGGGCAGCTTTTCCAGAGAAAACACGATTTTTCCAATTTTCAACACTTTTAATGAGCAAGCAGGTTACGATGACAAAATTCTTCCATCCAATCTTACGCAGCAATTCCATAGATAATAAAACAAACAGACTATACAAAAAAAAAACAAAATGGACCACAGACGTCCTATGATATTTATAGTCTATGACTAAGTGTGACCTGTGTCGCTAACATACAAGTTAAGTAAATATTTATTTTTATGACCTAGATCTTGGACAATTGCCATTGTAATTTACCTACATCTGAAACGAAATAATCCACAACTGCCAAAAGGACTAATTCTTCAAGAAATTCTTTTCAATTGTCCTTTTGGCAGTTGTAGATTCAGATTATTCGTTCATTTTTGTTGATATAGGCGCATATGGCATAGATTGTGATTCCTCTATACTTGCTACTTTCATTGAACCGCCATGTGGAAAATTTTGAATGCGTATGTGCTTTCCGTCTATAGCACCGAGGCAATTGGGAAAAGATGCTCGTTTTTTAAAACCCTCTGCTACTGTTTTCCACTTTTGTTCAGACATATTTTCTAAATGTTTGCTACGGAAGATTTTCCATATTTTTTGGCAAACAAAATTTATAATTTCACTCAATGTACTGATGCCTAGCCTGTAATTGTAGTGCAGATCGGTCAGAGAGCAACCACTGGCCAGGTACCTGAAAAGTAAAAAAGAAATTGTAATCTTGTTTATTAATGCTCTTTTAAAAATTGTGGTTACATAAACTTTAATTCAGCCTATTTAAACTATGTAATGATACCCACCTACATTTGTATTAATAAGCTAATTATTGTTTCAGCACAACTCATTATAAACAAATGGAATAATTTAAGAGACGCGTTTATTAGATCTCTTAATGTAAAGTCAGGGCAAGCTGCAAAAAAACCATATTATTATGTGTATCATGAAAACCTAAAATTTTTACTGAAATTAACGAAAAAAGCTGAAACTGATGCCAACGTTGCGGAAGAAACAGAACAGGAGCATGAAGTGATCGCTGCTAATGATAATGAACATTCTGATTATGTTGTTATACATGTATTAAAGAAGGAGCCGTCAAAGACTAAAAGGCAAATAGACAGCATTGAGGCCGCAATATTAAAAGAAATAAAAGAAAATAAAACTACCAACTCTGAAAGAGTGTTAACAGAGGACAGTTTCTTTACGTCTTTTATACCATATGTCAAAGATATGTCAGAACCAGAGAAAATACAGCTACAAATGGACCTTCTATCTAGTATACAAAAATTCAACAAAATCGGGTCCTTCATCAACGTGTACGATCACCATATATTCTCGCAAACCCTTCACCTGGACACAGTAGATCATATCCAAACTCTCCAATTCTCCCTCACCTATATTACTGACATCTCATGACATGCAAGAGTTGATGCTGGCCGGTAGCATAACAAACAGCGAGTTTGTCTCAAACTTGATTAGTTTCATGTATTGCTACATGACAAATTCTCTGTATGTAGACGCACGTCACCGGAGCGAATTGTTGCAATACTCGTTTCTTGCAACAGTTTTTGTGGTGTGTAAAAATTTAAACAACCCAAGCATCTCGGTCATTGGTCCGTTGAATGCTGCCAGTGGTGAGTATCCAAAACGCACGTTCAACTCATATATAAAACACAAGTCGTCCACGATATCGGTGGTAGAGTCGAATAGAGAGTTGACCATGTTTGGTAAGCTACCAGATTATGGATCCGGCACCACCACCGATGTTGTGTATACAACTTTTAATGTACCACACACTGGTCGCGTTGGGGTATCGAGAACGATAGAGTTTGAGCTACTTCATCGTTTCTTGTCTTGCGAATCACTCTTGAAGAGCATGCTGCACAAGATTTGCTCACTCAGAGCATTTCAAACGTTGGGACATGCGAATTATTACATTAAGCCAAACGTAAAGAAAGAGAAGAAAAAGCGAACCAAAAACGATTAATTAATGAACAGAAATCAACAAATAAGAATAAAGCTAAAACTGCTGACCTTATAAAACAAAGTAAGCTAAAATCAAAAAGCACAGTTCCATCTAAAATTATAATTCATTCCAACATCTTGTATAAGCCTACCAATATCAAAAACCCTATAGAAGCAAAAAATAAAGAGGATATCAAACAAACGCCCAAAGAAACATGCATAACAGGTCATGAAGTAATGGAGCACAATGTTATTACGATAAGAAAATGTGATAACATTAAAGAAATGAAATACAATCCTCACACAACTGGACCAGAAAACAACCTAAAAATATAACATATTTTTTTCTTGTATTATAAGAAAAAACATGCTCACAAAATAGAAATACACTCGTGAGCAAAAAAATCTACTCAGGCGACACACCTGCAGTCGCAAGTCACTGGCAAAAAAACTGATCGTGTTCATATTTTTTTCATAGTAAAATCATAAAGCTGCTATTATTAGCTTCAAAATGATATAAAATATTGTAATGTTTTTAAATTTGCATACAAGACGTACACTGAAATACTACCCTCGTTGCGGTTGATAAACGAACTCGAGGATGGTGTCTTGTACGATAATATGGCACCTAATCTGACCAAAACCTGGCTCGAGGACAATGTTCAGTTCATACAGTGCGTTAATTTGAATGTGAATATTACAACAAACCAAAACTATCAAAACTTTTACGACTCTACATATGTCGATTATCGAGAGGGTGACGATGAGTTTTTCAAACCACCCGAATTCACATTCGACACTCCATTCTTTTTCATGATTTACGACCAGACGAGGAGAGAAGCGACCACTATGGGCATCTTTTCCGACCCGGAAAATAAGACTGGTTCAACACCAGAAATATAACATAATAAATGACACAATAACCATAATACCATACACAGATAACCCACAATGATAACGAACAAGCAAGGTATAAAATAAAGGTTGGCTCAAAACCAAGGCACTTCAACGCTGTCATTCGACAGTTTCGGTCAGTGTTCGCCACTTAATAGTGGCCATCTGTGTACAAAATGAAGAGAAGTTACCAATCATCATGCTCGTCCACCTTGACCACTTCGAGCTCATTGGAGCGATCAAAGCTTCCGCCTCTATTTACCGCTCAAGTTTACACAATGAGCAGCGGAGGTCCGAGCAACACGTTGACTATAGACGTGCAAGATATAAATGCTCTGATGCAACAGAGTATATCTACCGGAGTGTGGCAAAAGATGAGACCAGTCGGTCTACAAGACTTGTTTTTGTGCAAACAACACAAGGTTTCCTCAAACGCAAAGTGTGATCAGTGCACAAGCGCAGTGTTATTCCCAGAGGTGTTTTACATAAATGCCGTGCACACAAAGGTACAGATACCCATGCCAAGTGTTTTTTCTCCAAAAATTTTTAGCTACTTTCGATCTTTTATCGAAATGTTGGCAAAGGCTGATGCTTGTTACAAGGACCCGAAAGCTACACTACCACCCAGGTTGGGCAGGAGCGGAGCTGCGACCGACACTGTGGAGGCTAGACGCAAGATTTGTGAAGACTATGTAAAGTATGGGTACAATAATTTTATGCAGTTGGATTTTGCTTGTGGGTCCTTTTCGCTCTTAATGTCTGGCAAGAGATCGTTTATAAGATCTTACATCCTTGGACCGAGAGTGCTAGGATGACGATGATTGTCAATAATAGCCTCCCAATTGATTGCGTATCCGTACCAGCTCACATCTTTGACAGCATGAACCTGGCTACGCTGCAGGTTGTCATCAACAGAGACCCCAGCCTCACCGAGAAAAGCATATACGTGTGCACACTAAAGAGACACACTGGCGACTCGTGCATACACCTCAATCCGTACGTGTTGGATGGACTGCATGCGGATCAGGATGGTGACGACATCTCCATCTACTACCTGGAGAGGGATAGACCGGTGCCGGGGATATTTATGAAGGCAGCCATAGCCGAGATGAAAATGTGCAGTTGGACATACGGCTACAGGCACAATATCATGTACGAACCGAGGTATTCGTTTGGGCAACACTTTTTACACTTGCTATACACTCATGATGATTGGTTTATTAAGAATAGTAAATTCTATGCAACACTTGCAAAGGTTTTCAAAACTAAACGGGGTATAATGCGATCAGAGATTGATGATTTTCTCGTCATGTTGCGTTGCTTTCAGATGAATTATAAAGACGAATGCTTAAACTTGGACGGGTACATAAATTGCTCGGGTGATATTGTAGATGTGGTAGAGTCTGGATCAAAGGGTAGCCAGAGACACATTGAAATGTACAAAAAGGGGTAGACTAAACAAGTGGGTGAGGAAGAGATGAAAGAGGCTTTCGATCACAAAATTGACTCTAGTAAGACGCTTGAGAGAGAGGGTCAGAATCAATTTTCCCTCTTGCATGCACTTTCACCCATCACGATGCAGGGTGGCGATGGCGATTTGATGATTGGCAAAAGAATAATATCACGCAACTTTGCACAGGCACACTTGATGGACCCCCACTGGTACAATGAAACCTCTGTTCACTTGATCAACGCATTGTGCAGCGAACTTGTGGGGGAAGAGTGTTCTTGTCATGCCGACGTGGTGAGGGCTTTAAAGAAAATTGTAGAATGCCCCACCTTGACGGCAAAGGCAAATTCGCTCTTTGTTGCACTACTCTCATCCAAGAATCCCCACTTTTCATCTATTGATAAGATACCAATCGGTCTGTATTTCAGTGTCAAATTGCAATCGCAGAAAACTCAAAAGGCACTCAATGTTAAACGACTAAAAGAGTTGGACAAGAGTGGTGCATTTGACACTGGTACGATGAATCCGATAACTCCAAATTATTTCATCAAATGGTTGCACAAAAATCCAGAATATAATTGGTATAGGGTTGCTCTTTACGAATCTGCTAACCCAGAACTGATTGCAAGAGATTTTAATTGCAAATATGCAATCTTGTGTGATAATATTGTAGAGTTTTACTTTACAGAATTAAACAAGACTGCAATGCTCTCGCAGTTTGACAAGATACTCAAGCACTCAGAAGTAAAGTTGATGATCTTCACATCAAACTGTAGAGACATGCAAGAGTTGATGCTGGCCGGTAGCATAACAAACAGCGAGTTTGTCTCAAACTTGATTAGTTTCATGTATTGCTACATGACAAATTCTCTGTATGTAGACGCACGTCACCGGAGCGAATTGTTGCAATACTCGTTTCTTGCAACAGTTTTTGTGGTGTGTAAAAATTTAAACAACCCAAGCATCTCGGTCATTGGTCCGTTGAATGCTGCCAGTGGTGAGTATCCAAAACGCACGTTCAACTCATATATAAAACACAAGTCGTCCACGATATCGGTGGTAGGTAGAGTCGAATAGAGAGTTGACCATGTTTGGTAAGCTACCAGATTATGGATCCGGCACCACCACCGATGTTGTGTATACAACTTTTAATGTACCACACACTGGTCGCGTTGGGGTATCGAGAACGATAGAGTTTGAGCTACTTCCTCGTTTCTTGTCTTGCGAATCACTCTTGAAGAGCATGCTGCACAAGATTTGCTCACTCAGAGCATTTCAAACGTTTGGACATGCGAATTATTACATGAATTTGATTCAAATTATATATGGGGAAAGTATATATGTGAGATGTACGCTGATTGACAGTGAACAGAGACCCGAGGCGATGGATGAGGACAAGACTTTGGAGAGATTCTCTCTAACCAGCACCAACAATGGTCCAATCAAAACACCAAAAGAATCAAAAATCGTAGACTTTGGTTCAAAAATGGGTTTGATATTTCGCGATCCAACCACAGGTAGCGTCTATCTAGAGACTCATGACGGTGCAGTGTTTGACAATCACTTTATCGTCACATCAGCAAAGGTAAGTGTTTGACAATCACTTTATCGTCACATCAGCAAAGGTACCCGTCTGCGAAAGGGGCACTAGGGCTAGGGTGAGCGTGCAGTGTCAACACGAGTTTGTAGAGGAGCAGCGACAGACTAGGTCGGGTGATGAGCTCAAGACTATATTTGTATTCTGTAAGAAATGCAACATGTCAGAGAAGGATTCTAGGCGGGAAATTGTAACGTTTGATGAAACTCTAATAAAAGTGTATGCAGATTTAGTTTGGAAAGTTACAGGTGGTAAATTTGATTACGAATGTGTACAAAGGGTAGCTAGGGTTAGTTGGTTAAGTTATTGTAAGTAGGTAATGTATTTTTTTTGTAAATAAAATGTTTCAAAAAAATTTTTGTTTTTTTATCCCCAAAAAATAAATTCCCATTCCCATTTCAAGTGTAGGTTTTTTTTTTTTTTAAACAACAATAGACCTTCGTTTGACCACAATCTCACCTGATGGTAAGTGACGACGTGGCCGGAGATGTATCACGAAAGTCTAGAAGACACCTATTCACTCTCGTCTTGAAGAGACTCGGGTTGTAGTTGTCCGGGAAAACTGAAGCAGGCAGCGCATTCCAATCCTTAGCGGTACGAATGATAAAGGTGGAGGAGAACCGCTTAGTTCGGGTGGATGGGATATCCACAAGGAAAGGGTGGTAATGCGCCGTACGCCTACTCGTCCTGGAGTGGAAGGGAGATGGTGGAATCAGGTCGTGAAGTTCCTGTGAGCATTCTCCGAAATGTATCCTATAAAAGATCGAGAGGCAAGCGACCTTGCGGCGGTGTTCAAGACTTTGGATCTTAGCTTCCTCAAGGTACTGCTCGCCAATAAGTTTGAAAGCTCTACGTTCTATCGAGTCTAGGGCCGCTAGCTGATATTTAGCCGAGCCATCCCAAACGTGGCAGCAATACTCCATACCAGATCGGACCTGTGCTTGATATAATTTTGTGAATGTGTTGTTGAATTCACAAATCTACCACCGTCCCAAACGGGAAAGGTTGGGGCGAATCGCAAAAGTCTTGTCGAATCGCAGTCAAATTTCCAAAATACGGTTGATCTATACGGTTCCACGGATAACCGTCTCAACCCGCTGAACCGCCACCAGTTGTTGTGTATGTTGATCATCTGATTCCTCACCCCGAGCTCGTCGATCACGGATAACGAGATTGTACTATCGATGCTCTTCGGGTCGTAGATTATGTCATCCTCGAGTGCAATTGCTGCAACTCTGCAGATAAAAAAAACCACTAGCCATACAATCATGGTTTTTTCTATTGAACTCACCATTGGGGGTTTGTCTTTATTTTTATACCAGCCATAGATGCTCGCAATCTTGATTGTCATCATCGTTTATTGGTTCAGTAATTGCATAATTTTTAGGTATTTTATACATGGACACCAAAGGTGCTATTATAAATGGAATGGATGTCATTATGGAAAACAAACAAGGGAAATTACAAAAGTTGATGAACAAACATTCCATGACTCTTCCGATTATATTCTCGTTTGTGTAAATGGTTTGTTTTTTATAATCAATTACAAACTCTTCATCAGACGATTCGCTATTATCATTGGTGTACAACCTATTATATTCCCCATTATACGTAATGCTTTTTTTATTCCATACTCCAATGTGTAAATCCACCGGTGATACACACTCTAGGTTGAATTCGCAATCAATTGCTTCGCAAAGATCATCAAAAAAAGCAACATCCACCACCAATTCGTACAACCTATTAAATCTCTTAGTAGAGTAGACACGTTTTTTCATTTTCTCTAATAATAGGGCAAACGTGAGATAAGAGCATAGTTGTATTTGCGAACTAGTCTTTGGGAGCAAAGTATAAAAGGGTTGCAGATTTCACAGCATCTTTCAAATTGAGATTGGTCACAGCAAAAACAACATGTCGCAACTTGTTGATTTTCAATCCAAGTCTTTGGATGCGCTTTTGCAAATAAATAAAATAAAAGAACTCCTGATGGAGACGAAAAAAGCAGTTTTCTCTCCTCCAATCAAGAAGATGACCGGTGAGAGGGGCACGGATACTGACACGGACAAGTATCAAGAACTTGTTTTGGAAAACGAACAGGACATGATTGACATGAAGAGTAGAATCTTGTCTTTTCGAAATTGCAACAGCACCAGACTATCACCGTTTGTGTACGCATTTTTTTATACATATCTAGACGAACTGAGGAGGATCCACTGCGTGTACTGCGGTAAGCTGAGCGAACTCGCCTCCACCAAGATCATGGTCAAGTTTTCCGATCTACACACGACAGAGTGTATGATGCCGATTTGGGTGGATGATGTTTTCGAGAATATCGATGATTTGGTAAACTTTGAAGAGCCACCGTCCATACAAGAGTCGAGTCGTTTCAATATCATTCTGTCGCGCGTCAACACGTTTGGTATGTGGCCAGAGAGCTCTCCCCACTCTACGATCAAACTTGCAGAATCCGGATTCATCTACACTGGTATAGGGAATTGTGTAGTGTGTCCTTCGTGCAAAGGAGGTGCGTACAACTGGTCAAAGGATATCGAGCCGCTGCACGTTCATTGCATGTGGAATTGTGATTACATCAAACGCCGCGCTGCTGGCAAGAGCGAACGAGCCATTGGTTGTTTGAAATACATCGAAACCATCAGGTCTAGATTTTGATTTTTTTTCTGAATAAATGTTAAAATGTATACTTTTTCTTTTTCTTAAACCCACTCCCAATGTGTTCGTTACTGGTTTGTATGGAATGTTGTGAGATTCTACACGTCAACACTTCAATCCACGTATCTTTTGAATTTTACTGTGCAAATTGACTGTACATTTTATGCAAACAATCAAATCCCTAGTGTCATACAATATGATATCGATAAAGTTTATAGGTCGACACTCGAATGCATGACTTTCGCACACTAACAATAGACCCATCGATTGTATCAATTTTCCATTTACTAGGGATAGTTTTGAATGGCTCTGATGCTCTTTGAAGCATCCTATAATTTTTAAAGTTGCCAGAGTGTCCATTTCTGTTTTTGAAAAAAATTAAACCAAATTTGCACATCTACTAAAGTAGCGTGTTTTTAAGCCAATTTTGTCAATCAATTTAAACAAGACCAAACCCACCGTGTTTACGATAGATTTACCCATAGTGTGGGATTTTGACACAAACTCTTGGAATTTAACATCTGCATTTTTGGATTTTTTTTTCATTTTCATCACTGAAATAAACATATCGACATAATCCCGCACCTTGTCAATGTCGACATTTTCCAACCTAGTCTCCTCGGTACCGATGAGCATTTGAATTGCATCACACGAAAACTGACAACCAAACAAGCTTTGAGCAGCGCTCTGTAGTTTGTTAAAACCCTTTGAGTCTACGTACTCCAAGAGCATCAAAAACTCTTTTGTGTATTTAAATGAACAAAAATCGCTTATTACTTATATTACTTATTATTTTGAGTCCATAAATCGGAAGTTTCACAATATCGTGTTAGGGAAGTTACGGTTTAGGGAATTATACGGAAGGATTAGGCGAATAGGTTGGCAACTAGTTAGGGTTACAATTTTATATACATATAACTAATTTATATCTTTGTCGATAACGGCAACTACATTCTAGGTAACTGACTAGTAAACTAAGCTACAGCAATTCTCTGCAAAACTCTAGCCTAAACGCCACCGTCAGACATTTTGATCTAAGTAAATTTAACCTTACCTACTTTTAGCATAGATTTAAATCGTTAGATAGGCCCTTACCATAAGAATAAATAATAACTACGTAGAAAGGACTCTTCTTTGATCTAGTCCCAAACGCCGCCATTTATATACCTACTTCCCCCTTCACCTCGTTACGCCCCTCTGTCGTCCAGGCGTTTTGCCAGGGTTGCTACTGCACTGTACCGCCGCGTCGTGAGGCGCGGCGAGTGAGGAAAGGTCAACAAACGATGTTCACGTTCCTTTGATTAGGTACCTACCTAATTAGTTAGATAGGAACCTACTAAAACACAATAATATTTAGAAAATATTACTTACATAGGGTATGTATTTATAGGGTATGTATTTTCATATAATATGTATTATCTATTATTGTTACAACCGATCACACCACAATAACTTGACCATGACGTCATATTATAGAGGTAGGTACCTAACCTTTACAAATATTAAAATCCGCGTGCGGCGTCGCCGGCTGTGACAGCCCTACTGCACGTTTAACGTGCAGAATCGCGTAGGCTAATATCGTGACCTTGAGCGCGTTCGGAGCGAAGTTTCCCTTCTAGTCTGTTCTTATTCTTATGCCCTTACCGCAGTGAGACCGCGCCGTTTTGTTCCACGGTCGAAGTAAGTGAGGCTCACTAACCTGGAATCAGTGCACATCCAAACACAGTGTTAGCCGGACGTGTTGTAGGACGTTTGCGAGCAGTTTAGTGTCACAAAATGCCATCGTGTGCCTTTCTAATGTGCAACAACAATTCTAGAAACACAAATAAAGCCAGAGGTGTAAGGCTTCGTTCACACGGCATTGTCCTGCACGTTTTTTTGCAGTATACGTCTTAACGTATAAATAGTGACCATACAACGTACATATATCCATTCACACGTCGATTGTACTGCAAAAAAACGTGTACCGCTTATACGTTTAAACGCATACTCAACGGACTTGTCAAGCAAATCGAATGAACTTTGACGTATTCGGTTCGCAGTGGCACATAATATAGCTCTGTCTCGTTCACACGGCACGATGTTCACACGTTTTTTATCGAATAGCAACCGAAGAAGCGTTTAGTACCTGAGCGTCTTTTGGACGGGTGGCACGTATTTTATGTTTGATTTGGTTTGATATTCAAAATGGTTGAGGAATCTTCTATAGACAACGAACTATTAATTTCTTTAGTGGAACAATGTCCCGTTTTATGGGATAAAACTTTGGAACTTTATAAAAATCGCGTCGCAACTCAAGCGGCTTGGAAGGGAATCATGGTAATAATTGATCCTAATTTTGAGACAAAGGAAGAAAAAACAAGACAAGCCTTAGGTATGTATATTTTATTACTAATAATAAAAATTGAGTTACAACATATTTTAACTTGCTCTGCTTAGTTCTAAATGTATTCGTTTTGCCATGGGACTGCTCCTTCGTTTGATAAAAAATAGTGACTAAAAATGGACCTTACGCTGTTTGCTTGAACATTTCGAACTGCCGTACTTTGAATATTTTCAAATAATGAAGGATTTGCCACATCTTCAAAATTGTGTCCATCATTTTCACGAACATAATTGTGTAATACAATGCATGCTTTTATGATTTCTGTCAATAAACTTGGTGAAACATCAATAGCCTTATGTAGAATTCTCCATTTTCCCGCTAAGATACCAAAAGCACACTCCACGTACCTCCTTGCTCTGCTCAGGCGGTAATTGAAGATTTTTTTACGTAAATCTAAATGTGTTCCTCCAAAAGGGCGTAGTAAATTATTATGTAGAGCAAATCCCTCATCACCAATAAATACGTAAGGTGTACTTTCTCCACCTTCTAATAATGGCTTTGGTTTGGGTATATTCAACGAACCATCATTAAGTTTTTCCCACAAGACGGAATTTTTCAAAATGGATGAGTCACAATCTTTTCCGTATGATCCTATGTCTACATATATAAATCTGTATTCCGAATCAACCACCGCAAGTAGCACAATTGAAAAATAATCTTTATAATTGAAGTACATGGATCCACTATGAGGAGGCTTTAAGATTTTTATGTGTTTTCCGTCAATTGCACCTAAACAATGAGGGAAATTAGTCTTTCTTTCAAAACCTTCCACTATTTTTATCCATTCACTTTCTGTAGAAGGCTTTTGAAGATATTCTCCCTGAAGGACATGCCATAGAGTCCAGCAAACATCCCAGATGATACCACTTATAGTCGATACTCCAACTTTGTATGAATAGTGTAAATCTTTCATGGAGCACCCCGATGCTAAATACCTGAAAAAAAATGTATATGTACAGTCAACAGCACGTCCCTCTATACAGATCCAATATAAACTGACACGCGGCATCATTACACAGACTGGTTTGACAAGATCAGTTTATAATGGAAGTGTAAAGAGGGACGTGCTATTGTCTGTACCGTATTACTTTTTTGTTTACCGTTTTTGTTTGTCTTTTACAGCTAAAATGATTATTCAACGGTGGACTCATATAAGAGATAATTATAATCGATCATATAAAAAGATAAAAGATCAGAAAAGGTCAGGAAGTGGCGCCAAAACAGCAAAGCCTTCTGTATATAGTAAACAGTTATCTTTTCTGCAGAAAGTAATAGAACCTAAAAAGACAGTAAATAATGCTACTACCGAAAATAACAACACGGAATCCAATAATAACACAGAATCCGAAAACCAGAAAACAAATTCTGAGGGTGGAAATGAAACATTGGAAACAAACTCTATAGAGACACATGACACAATGGCGGCAAAGAGCCCAATACCTAATCGTGTACCTAAAAGATCTCTAAAGAATATGATTAGTCCTGTAGATGCGAAGATGATAAAATTTATGGATTCTTATTCGAATAACGAACCTAAAACAATGAATCGGCATCTTTCATTTTTTAATGGGATATTACCATCATTAGATAAGTATGACGATGATGAAGTCCTTGAATTCCAAATGGGTGTGTTACAGTTAATGAAAAAAATTAAAAACAGTCGCCAAATTCGTGAATCGTCGTCTTTCAATCTGTCATCAGTTCACAGAGGATATTTTACACAACAATACCAAAATAGTAATATACAAGAAGCTACAAATTCTATTAGTACAAACATGACTACAACGACTTCTCTTCAAAGTCCAGCCTCTGTAGAATTAACTACAGCAGCTTCTCTTCAAAGTCCGTCTTCTGTCGAATCCTGCTATTCTAACTACACGGATATTGATTACAATGTCTTTTAATACGAAACACGAATATACCATAGTAAAATTGGTCAAATTTTTATATTTTTTTAATTATAATAATTAACATTAATAAAACTTAAATAATCACAACCTGTGTATTTTTATTTGTGTACTTACCTTAAACAGATGGCTAATTTCATTTTAGTACTAATGCATTTCCGCATATTCGTATTTGATTTTGGTAGGCTTGAATTTTCCAGTCGAGTTAATAACTTTTCAAAACTTTCAACAGACATTCGAAAGTAATTAAAAAACTTTTTTTCATCGTTTCTAAGATTTTCGAATAATTTTTCAAATGTGATCGTTCGCACAGATTCTTGATTAATAGGATGTACCCAAAACCTTCTGTTTTGTGCGCGGCGAGACCGTTGGCGCCTACGATACCAATATAAAAGTACAACCACGCGTGGATCCATCAGTGACGTCTACTCGCTGTGACAACTGTGTGAAGACTGCGGCTATTCGTCTTTTACACGAATGATAATTTACCGTGTGAAGACCCGGATGATTGTACGTTAAAAAACGAATACGAAAAAAAACGTGCAGGACAATGCCGTGTGAACGAAGCCTAACATTTCACTCGTAAGTATTGCGATTTGATTTAAAAACTTTTATTTTTCCTTCCGCACTGTCTAAAATAACAAATTTAAACGGCGAGTGCACGAAAGAGAAAGTAGTGTTTGCAACTAATGTGGGAGAAAACGAGATGACACTATTTTCTCAGTACACTTGTTGTGTGTAGATTGCACACGTTTTAGATTGCACAAGGTCGTTCGGTAGCGTCAGCAGATTCAACAGACCATGTTGTTGATTATGGATGTCTGCACCATTAAATTTTTGAATTTTATTGTCTTCCTAATATTATAGTAGGGTAAGGTAGGCATATTAAATACAGGATGCCACGAAACATGTGCTGAAAAGGGGTGTTCCTGTATCCCGAGGCACAGTGGTCCCGAATCGCTAAAAAGCGAACATAGCATTTTTTTAGAATTTCGTTATTCAGTCATATGGGTGCCAATCCTGCCCTATTTGAGAAATGGCGCCAACAATTTTTTTTTGTGTGAAGCATATTTTGATTATTTATAATTTTCTATTCGATAGTTGTATCTAAAATATTTACATAACTTTCATAATTTTTTTGGCTTAAACTTATAGCTTAGGAGCCCTATTCTGCTTTATACACATGTTACGCGGCACCCTGTTTACATAAATTGTAGAATTTAAATTTAGAATGTTAAAATTGTTTTTTTTTTTTTAGATTTCCCCAAGACCCACGTTGTAAGGAAAAATGGATTAAAATTATACAAGTAGACCAAAGAGATGAAGGGTGGCTACCTACAAAATTCAGCAAAGTTTGCTCAGCACATTTCAAGGAAAATCATTTGTTTGTGACGCCACTGGGTCTTCGTAAATTAAAACCTGATGCAATACCAGCTTTTCGGCCAACCACGGAACCATCAAAATGTTTACCTGCTGATCAAAATAGACCTAGTACACCCCTATGCGATATAAATGTGTCAGATACAGATTCCGTTTTCGATACACCGAGAAAAATTCATCTACAGAAACAATTAAATATTGAAAAAAGCAAAAGAGAAAAATGCAGAAGAGAGAATATGAACCTGAAAAAACGAAATAAGTATTTTAAAACCAAAAATAATTCCCTGCGAATGTTAGTCAAGTCTCTGAAAATTAAGAAAATGATTAATAAAGAAGATTTAAATGAATTAGAAGGGAAAGCTGAGGAGGCAAACAATGACTTTTTATTTGCAATCGCCAAAAATAGGAAAATAATTCCTGCAACTCTAAGAAAATTTTACGCAACGTTGCATTACTATTCTCCGGCTGCCTACAAGTACGTTAGAGGCAAATTCAACAATACGTTGCCGCATCCGCGTACTATTTCCAAGTGGTACGAGAAAAGTGACGTCTCTCCTGGATTCACTCAACAGGCATTTGAAAAACTTCATCAAAAATCTAAAATGAAAACTGTTACAGCGACATTGGTCGTTGACGAAATGGCAATACGTCAAAGGACAACCTGGAATGGGCGTAAGACGATGGGACTTGTAGATGAAGGCTTGGGACCAAAAGATGAAGTTGCGACTCAGGCTTACGTTTTCATGCTAGTTTCAAGCACTGAAAACTGGAAAATTCCATTAGGTTACTTTTTCATAAACGGCCTACGTGCTGAACAACGTGCAAGCTTAATACAAATGTGTATTACTAAATGTTACAGTAAGGACAATTTATCTTGGCAGGTCCGAACTACGCGCGGAAGGCTGCGCAGCAACACTTTTTAGGAACCAAATGGTGGCATGAGTAGGGTGCGCGGGGCGGTGGTCTAGGCTAGAGACGCACCTTACATAAAAACAATCAATCCTTTATACAATCGAATTTCGTAATCGATTAGTTTAATTTTGAACTAAATCATTTTAGGGTATAGAAGATTATTTAAGTAGCTAAATTTACTAATAAAATGAATTTACTCATATATAAAGGATTTAAAAAAAAAATGTTTGGTAAAACTCTGTTTTCTATTTTAAAAGACATGATTTACTTAAATTTTAGAAATCTATTAAATACTATTTGAGTAACAACTGTTTGAGAACATTTAAAACCTCATTATAAAATCGAATAGAAACATTTTTTATCACTTAATTTCAATCGATTTAAATAATAATCGATTAAACAACACCCACGAGTACGCACATTGCACATCTCTTTTATCTTGACTTTTGTTAACTTCGATCTTTATCGGCAATACTCGGTACGAGGTATTTTTCTCTGTCACACGTCAGCATTGGTTTGGTGTTTGTGACACTATCTCTGTCTTGACCACAGTTGGGTACAAAAGTGTTCGTTGTATTTTTGTTCGTTTTTATAAATAAAAAAATAAAGGTAGAGGATAAATATTGGGATATTATACAATTTAAAGATTAAAAAAACAAACACTGACTAATAATAATGGCCTAATGCCATTATTATTAGTAATCAGTACTTTCTCCGTGTAGATATTTTCTGATCATTATATTTGTTTATCTGGCAACAACAGTTTTCTTCGCGACTGTGCATGCGCAAAAGTTCGCAGAGCCTATGTTCAGAACTGCCAAGAAAATTTGTCCTTACTGTACGACGTTGGTGTCGATGTCATTGCAATGACGTTTGATGGTTGTGCAGCCAATGTAGCAACAGCCGAAATTCTAGGTTGCAATTTTGAGAACATCAACAGCTTACAAACCACTTTCCCTCATCCCACGTGCAATACCAAACGAATTGCTGTTTTTTTTTATGCATGCCATATGCTCAAGTTAGTAAGGAAACTTTCGACTCAAAAAAACTTTTGTTTAGTGAAGCTGGACGCGTTGAATGGTTGTACTTGGTTAAGTTGCAGAAACTTCAAGAAACAGAAGGCTTCAAGTTCGCAAACAAACTGACTGTACGTCATATTGCTTTCAGGAACCAAATAATGAAAGTCAACCTAGCAAGCCAATTACTAAGTAGAAGCGTAGCGAAAGCACTGACCTTATGCTCAGAGATGGTTACTGGACATAAGTTCAGCAATGTAGAACCAACTGTAGAATTTCTTGAAACATTCAACGATTTGTTTGATGTCTTTAACTCAACTACCTATAAACAAGGATTCAAACGATCGCTTGGTGAAAACAATGAAACTGAAACATTCAATTTTCTTGACAAGGCAGAAGATTATATAAAGTCACTTAAAATTTATAATAAAGTCATAAGAACAAGAGGAAGAAGGATAAAAATAATTATTAGTAAAAAGTTAGTCACGCAAGCAAAATGCAAAATGGGATTTCTTGGGTTTTTAATAGACATTCAGAGTTTGAAATACTTGTACCGAGAATTGGTTCAACAGAATAAAGTGATGAATTACATGTCAACATACAGGTTTAGTCAAGACCACTTAGAACTTTTTTTCGGACTAATAAGGCAACATGGCGGGCGCAATAATAACCCTACCACTGAACAATTCCGTGGTATATATAAAAAAGCACTATGCCATCTAGAACTACGGAGCAGTTTCACTGGGAATTGTTTGCCAATTGATAACTTTTCAATTTTGGGTTGTTCATCAGCCCTTGAAAAAATAAATATGACCACGTCAGGATTGTGCAATACTGAATCTGACCCAACGACGAAGGCATCACAATCTGCTGAAGATGAACAATGTGAAGTAAATAGTGACATTCTCTCAAGTGTTTTAGATGAAGAAAATGGTATAAGCGATTTGTCAAAGCAAATTGTCGGATACATTTCAGGGTGGGTTGTTAAAAAAATTGTGATAAAAATTAAATGTCATACATGTTGCAGTGCATTAATATCTGATCGACGATTAACCTTTCACAGATTAATTAATTTGAGAAACTTAGGTGGCTTGCTTTTTCCCACACAGGATGTATATGATATATGTATTAAAACTGAATCATTTTTGAAACTTCACAAAAAACTAAATGGCAATCATTATATATGTAATGAAAATGAGTATAAAGTTTTTCAAACTAAAATATTGAAACTGTTCATTGAATCGAATGTTTTTAATAATTTAAATAACCATTCTCTGGAGCAACCAGCAACTTGGAACCATAAAGTTCTATTGATAAAATCCGTAATTAAATACTACGCTGATGTACGCCTTCATTATGTTCATAAAAATATTAATAAAATAACAAATAGGCAAAAGTATAATAAATTGATTTTGTTTCAAGGAGAATAAATAGCCATTCTTAGTAAATCATAATGTTTTTTACTTGATCACGCCTCTACATTTAATTATAGTCTACCTACTATTTATAACTACTACTACTATTATTTATACTACTACTATTACTACTACTACTATTACTACTATTTTTTTTTATTTTTTTTATTTATATACTATTTATACTATTCTATTCTATTCTATTATAATAAATAAATAATGCTGGACAAATCACACAGCATCACCTAGCCCCATACTAAGCAGAGCTTGTGTTATGGGTACTAGATGACTGATATACTTAATAGAATAGATCACATAAATAGATATATTTTTATTATACATAGAAAACACCCAGACACCCGGAACAAATATTTGCAGATCGTACAAACATTTGTCCCAGGCGGGAATCGAAACCGCAACCTCTTGCGTCGCAGGCGGACTTTCGCCCACCGCGCCACATCGGTCGTCTATATTATCTGATTAATGAGTTTGCGGACCGTACCTTCTACACAAATTGCACAGTTTTTGGACGCCATGTTGACGCACACATTCAAACATTTTCGATTTCAGGGCATCTAAGTGCATACTTTTTTCAGAAAAGTGGGTGCAATACAATTGCACACGAAATGGTAATAGCAACAGATAAGTACAATGGCAGAAACACGATTTTTTTGACTACTCATTAGTGTGCGTGCGTCGGCATTTTGTTAACGCACACATTCAAAAACATAGCCACAGTTTTTGGTGTCGGGGCCTATCTAACGATTTAAATCTATGACTTTCAGTACCTTTTGTAATGCATCTTTCGTCCAGTGGTTTTCCCCGTTGAATTCTAATATTTATTATTAACGATCTTATTATTGAAGAGTAAGAAACTTTAATCAAAAGAACAGAACTGAGAAAGCCATTGAGCGGTCGGTGACATAAGTAATAATTTTGAATATTTAGTTAAGGTGATTGAAGTTACAAGGTAACTCGTAAATTACAGGGTAATTCGTAAATTACAGGGTATTGAAGAATTTGTTAATTGATAATCTAAATATTAAGTTTATTTCAAAATATAAGGTATATAAAGGAAACTTTTCTCTTTTTATTTATTAGCGTTAATTCCCTGTTAGCGAGATAGGAGAAACTTATCACGATTTCCCGTTTCTCAATTTGCTAGCCTGGCTGAGCGGGAACTCGTGACAATGGCGCCCAACGGTAAATTTTAGGTATTTTGTTCAGTTTTTTTTTTTGCAGAGGAACTAACGCTAAATTTTTTTTTGTTGTTTTGGATTTGTAATTTTTTTCTGACTCTTCCGATTTTGACTCCAATACAAACACACTCTAGCTAGTTTTTAATTGTATTTTTATTTGCCTGGTTTGTACTTCGTATTGTGTTGAACATTTCTCGTGTATTTTTTTTTTTATGTATGTCATAGTATTTAAGGGTATATACTTCGTTATCGTTAGGTACAACTGTACCTTTGTATTATTAGTTTGTTGTAACCGGTGGTGCCTAGGCACATTATTTCTCTTTTGTTTGGGAAAGCGTGCTCCACCTCATTGGTGGGAGTTTGGAATATTTTTTTTAATAGTTTGGTTTACCAGATCTGGAGCTTGGCCGCTTACGCATAGATATTAAATTATTTTCATTATTGTTTATACTATCAATTCATAATGGAATCGAAATCTTACTCGTTGCCAATACATTCGCTGTCCAAAGATGAACTGCAATACGAGGTTTTCATTAGGTCAGAGACACCGGAGTCCACGGTGGAGAAACTGAGGACTCAGTTGAAGAGACTTATTTTATAGGTGCCGTCAGAAGAAATTTTGGAAGTTCCTTTATTTTCAGTGAACGAGATAGAGTTTGTGCAGGGTAAGGTAGCGGAGCTGCAAAAGAAATGGACTGAGTTCGAGGCAACAAGAGAAAAACGTCACATGGCTCGGGCCAAAGCGTTGGCAATCCATCTTTTCTTTCGATTATCGAGACCGATTGAAGGGGAAGAAGAGGATGTGAAGGCTTTAAGGGAAGCTGATTTACAGGTTGTCTGTTCTTATCTAGAGAAGTTATTGGGGAAAGATGAGGCCGTTGTAAACGTTCCACTGGTCGAAAATAGGTTGTTATCAGGGGAAAAAGGTAGTCCAGCTTCCTCTTTAGAGAATAGAGATGCGGGAAATATCACGGTGATTGAATGCGGAGGTCCAAAAATCCCAATTTCGAGATGGGGAATTAAATTTGATGGGTTATCGGATGTCCAAGCCTTTATAGAAAGATTACAGGAGCTGGCAGAAGCAAACAACGTCAAGGAGGATAAACTCTTTAATGCGGCGGCTGAATTATTTGTAGACCAGGGTCTTTTATGGTTTAGAGGGATTAGGGACTCGGTAGAAACATGGGATGAGCTGAAAAAGCTGCTATTGGAGGAGTTTAGCCCTATAGACTACAATTACAGACTGATAGGGGAGATCAGGGCGAGGACGCAGGGTATAGATGAGCCGGCACATATTTATTTTTCAGTCATGAGAAACATGTTTGCTAGGTTGTGATCCCAACAGAACAGGAACAGCTGGAAATATTGATGCACAACATTCGCCCGGTTTTCGCGGAACATTTGGCTTTAGTGGATGTTAAGTCAGTCTCGGCATTAAAGGATTTCTGTAGGAAATTAGAGGCGGCTCACCAGAGATCACAGTACTTTGAGGAACCAGCAAAAGTCAACCAAAGAACGCTTCACCCCAATTTAGCTTACAAGCCAGCTAAGCCAAAAAACCAAGCAGCAGCAGCAGTGTCGAAACCACCTTCTCCACAGTCTACATCGGAGACAGCAGTGGCTGTACAGGCAGTTGCTACGCCTCCTTCCACAGCAGTCCAAACGTGCTACAGGTGCGGTAACAAAGGGCATTTCGTTAGAGATTGTAAGGCACAAGTACCAAATCAGTCCCAGGTTCCAATACAGCAGAGGGTTATGCGTTGCTTCAGTTGCGGCAAGGAGGGTCATTTTTCGAGGAACTGTAGGAGCCGTAGCAATAAACGGGTAGAGTGTTTTGTCTGTGGTGAAATTGGTTACACATCCAGGTCCTGCCCGAAGGATCATAAAGAGTTGGTATCACCTCCGCCAAAACAGGAGTCAAAGTCACACCAAAAAACGAATGAGGGACCGAGTTTGTTTTACGTCAAAGTCGGAGTGGGCAGCCTTGCTGGAATCTATCAGGAATTATTGGAATTCTTGTAAGAACCAAAAGGGTGTGGCCTCGGTCTTTTTTTCGCCAGGGTTGGATGACTCACGCCCATTTTTAAAAGTAAGATTATTAGATTTAGAATTTTGCGGTTTATTAGATTCAGGAGCTTCAGTTTCGCTACTAGGGAATAATTCACATAGGAAAGTCATTGAGTTAGGTTACACTTATCAGCCACTCGACAAGGTGGTCGAAGCGGCAAATGGAGGTAGCATGAAGATAAAAGGGATCATGAGTTTACCTATAACCTTTCAGGATAAAACAAGAGTGTTGTCTTTTTATATAGTACCAGGTGCTACAAATGAGGTCATTTTTGGGGTAGATTTTTGGAGAAGTTTTGGTATAGCTCCAGAAATTTTTGATTGGAGCGTGACTTCGGCAGTTAAACCAAGGTGTTTTGTAAATAGTTTGTCGGAAAAACCGGTACACACAATTCAGTCTTAACAAACACTATCGTCATCGCATAAGGTGTTGGCAGACGCTGTGATAAAAAGATTTGAGGAAATTTCCTCGGAGGTAGCGGGTTTAGGTAGGACTACATTGATAAAACACACTATTGACACAGGGGATGCTAACCCTGTCAGAACAAAACAATACCAGTTATCACCGGAGAAGAGAGAGGCTCTGCAAAAAGAATTAGACAAGATGTTACAACTAGGCGTGGTCGCACCGCACCCAGCGAAAGCCCATGGAACAACCCAGTCCTATTAGTTCCGAAAGCAGAAGGAGAATGGCGGTTTTGTCTAGATTCCAGAAAATTGAACGCGGTGTCGAAAGGAGATGCTTACGCAGTGCCGTATATTCCTCAAATCTTAGACGGTTTGAAAGAAGCAAGATTTTTATCGTCCATAGACTTAGCATCGTCGTTTTGGCAGATTCCGTTGGATGAGGCGTCTAAGGAGAAAACGAGCTTTTCAGTACCAGGGCGGGGCTTACTTCGCTTCGAGGTGATGCCGTTTGGATTGAGTGGGGCTTCTGCCAGGCAACAAAGGTTGATGGATTTATTGTTTAATACTGGTTTTGCTGATGATATCATTGATGGGATGGTTTTTGTTTATATAGACGACATCGTCGTAGTGAGTTCAAGCTTAGAGTCACATCTTACTCTGTTAAATAGGGTAGTAGATAAGCTCAGGTATGCCAATCTTACGGTCAATTTCAAAAAATGTCAATTCTTCAGGAAATCAATAAAGTACTTAGGGTATGTGGTGGACGAATTTGGTCTTAGGACAGATCCAGACAAAGTCAAGGCGATCTTAGATTTTCCAGTACCGGATTCGGCAAAACAGGTGAAAATGTTTTTAGGAACGGCATCGTGGTATAGACTTTTTATTAGGGACTTTGCATCAATAGCAGCACCATTAAATGCACTAAACATAGTGTGTTTTTGATGATCGTCATCGCACTACGAGTTTGGTTATTTTCATTTTCATTTGTTTGTTATTAGATAAGGTTATTGTTATTAGATTTTTGGTTGTAGCTAAATTTTAAATGTTCTGTCTTCTCGTGTTTCCTGTCTTCTTTGTAACTTTTGTACCTACTCTTGTATATATTCTGTACCTAAGTATTATGTTAGTTTATGTTTCTATTCTTCCAACTTTGTGCCACCACTCAAGGCCCTGTCTGAAAATCAGTGCCGCTACTAGCTACGGCCTGTAGCGGCATAATGCTGAGACAGGGACCTTTTTGGCCCCATGTAAACCTATGTAAATTTCTTTAAGCTTTACTTACTCTTTTTGTTTTTTCTTGTTTCTGTATATGTTTTATGTGTTATTTATACGTTACCTATGTGTTAATTATGGGCCAAATAAAAAGATTTTCTTTCTTTCTTTCTTCACTACAAATTTTCGAGAGGGCTGGCACCATGCATTAAATAACTCAGTCGGCAAAAAGAAGCCCAACATAAATATGCTGTTGGTTAGTCTACAAAAGGATGCAGATTTTTATAGTCTTATCACAACAGATCCAAAACCAATTGTGTCCGATGTCAAATAGTCGCACAAAAAATATTGTCAATGACGAATATATAAATAATTGTCAAATGCAGTTTGTAGCTGGTGAAATCACTGTTGGTCATTTATTGGAGATAATCAGGAGACTGATTGTAATATGTACAATTTATATACTTACTGTGATTTATAGCACCGTTTTATTTTGATTGATAGATAAATATTCGTGATGTGATGCGTAAGTTTAAATATTGATATTTGTATCGTCATAAGACTGATTGCGTAATATGTACCTACCTACCTTTTGTGATTTGAGACTGATTAGAGAAATAAAAGAAATATTTATAATTTATGTAAATAAAGGCGATTATAAACCGAAACTATTTTGTCTTTTATTTAATAAAAGGGTTGCGTTACCACTAATTAAATTAATTATACATATTTAATTATATTGCGGATAAGCAGAAATTAAAATGTTTTCAAAAAAATATTAAGTAGGTGAATAAAGTTCGAACTTATCGCTAGCAGGGGGACAGATCAAACTTTTTTGTTCATTCTGTCACCCCATGAGGACAGAGCAGGGTAACAGATAGGAATAATTCATAATACCTATTCGACCTTTTTTATCGTATCGGGGGTCTCTCGATGCTTACAGAATGTCAGTAGTAAACGTGTTTTCTTTCTTTCTTCTTTCTTTCAGTAGCTTACTTTGGGGCTAGATGATGCTGTGTGGATTGTCCAGCAATTTTTATTTATTTATTTTACCTATCTGGGTTTTGGTGAAGATGTGATGACTACACGTACTAACGACTGTGCATTTATTGCAGATTTTTGGACTGATCCCCGGAAGCTCGAGCGAGATCTCGCTCATCACTCGCTTCGTCGGAACCGTAAGTAATACTTATTATCTGTAAACATGATGAGATACCTCTCGAGATATGATGAGTGCAGGTACTAAAGCCGGTGCATTTATTTCAGAGCTGGCGTCGTGCTCGCGTCTACGACGAAGACCCTTAGAATTTAGTGATTATTTTGCCCCGGACTCGATGTCCTGTATGAGAATGTGGAACGTTTGATCGAAAGTACCTATGACAGGTTTAATTGGTGAGAGGGGTGCAATGCAATAGATGATAAATGAATGTGTCCAGTCGTGGAAGAAGTGTGAGAGGTAGAGTGCGGCGTGCTAGAGGGCGGGATGGACGAGGAGGGCGTGCGAGAACCCGTGGGCATTCGAGTCAAGGTCGCGTGGGGACGTCGTCGACAGGCATCCGGTTGGCAGCCTGGTCAGCCTCTCGAAGAGGTATAGATAACTTCCCCTTTAGCTGCGAGAAATGGCGAGGGATGTTATTAGGAGGAGACAGGCGAGAGTGGAGGAATTGGAAACACAAAGAAACACCCGTGCAAGAAGAAATTTAAATGAATGGGAAAACAGCGGGAGCGAAAATTATGATGTATATGAGGACGCCATTGATGGAAGGGATAATGCGTTACTGGAAGGTGAGGATCTCTAATTCGAAAGGTCCCCCAATGGAGACTTTTCGAAATGGCGAAGAGAGTTTGATTCCTGAGCGTACTGTTTCTGTTTCGACATACACTAATCCGTATGATGCTTTTTGTTCTTTCTGGGATGCATCTTACAGATTATTGCTGTCGAAACGAACCGTTACGCTAGCCGAATTTCGTCGGCCACCTTCCAAGCAGATTGGTATCCTACAACTGCTGATGAGTTGTTGTGCCTCTTTGCGTTCTGGATGATGACCGGTGTAATCGGTATGCCAACAATTTGCAGTTATTTCTCAAATAACTCGTTGTTGAAAACGGAAGTCTTTTCCCGAATAACAACGTTGAAAATGTACACCAATCTTAACAGGGCGCTCCATTTTGTGGATACCAGTCCTGCCACGAATGCGAACCTACCCATTAATGACGCTGCAAGCTCTGATCGATTGCACTTGCAGAATAGGCTTTAGATGCCCCTGTACTGAAGAATACGATGGACGAGCTGGGAAAAACTCTACTGGAGTAAATGATATATCCACTATATCTCACGTATAATTTCGATCCCTTTATTACAATCTATTTGTCTTAATTATTGGAATTATGTCATAGAACGTACCACAACTGCTGGGCAGGATCATATTAACAAGATTAAATCAGTAAACCATGACAAGCGTATAAGACCATCTTGCAATATTGAGTTGCTTCAATCATCTATTTGTGATGTGAGAAATTATAAAAGGGTGACTCTTTACCATGACATTTCTAAAAAAATGATTTTTTTGATCAGAGAAATTCTAAAAATTTTTTGGGGACCATTGAACATGTTGTTTCAAAAAATGATGCTAAAACTTCATCGCTTTTGTTATTGAAAGTGACTATAATAGATAATCGTCTCATAACATGTAACAATATCAAATTCGAGGAATTGTTACTTCAAAAAATTAAAGCAGGAGGGCACAGTAAACAAAAACGCAATAAAATTGCTGGTGGTGCCGAAGTCATAACAAGTGAAGACGTTTATAAGAAACAGAAGTATCTCGAAGAAGAAAAATCTAAGAAACTGGAGTTAAGAGAAGAAAAATTGGCAAACAAGCCAAAAAATGTTGAAAATACGACAACAAGACTCTACAAAGACAAGAAAAAAACAAAAATATACGGAGATTCTAAGATTGAAAAGTCAGATTCATCATCATCACTATCATCAGCCTATATTAGTCCACTGCTGAACATAGGCCTCCCCTAATGAGCGCCATAGCGCCCTGTCTTCAGCTTGCCGCATCCAGCATCTGCCAGCAGTCCTTTGCAGATCGTCATCCCACCTGGCCGGAGGGCGTCCTACACTACGTTACAATTATAACTACATTATTATTAGGTAGTTTTTTAATTTCTAAAATAAATTTAAAACCGATCTCTCCGGTCTAGCAGGAAACTATGTTAGTCATACCCCACCTTACCTTAAGTGTAACCAATTAGTGTTCAGAGTTTATAAGTGTAATTTTGTTAATAAAATTTATGATGACGCTGTTGTTTTACCTATTGTTTTATTATTATTATAGGAATGTAAGCTTATACTGAAACCTAGTTTATATGAGAGAGGTAGTTATATTTTGGATTACTATCCAAAAGAAAGGCTAAGAATTAGGTGGTTGAAGTTACAGTTATAATACTATACATTATTTTCATGCATGCATCATCATTTATCATTGCATGTATCATTAAAATTTTAAAGTACATGAAAAGGTAATAAAAACATTTCATAATCAGTTTGTACCTACATTAGATAGTTAAACTGCATAAAAACACTAAAAACGCAGGCAGTGGTAACTGCCAATTGGCCGATATCTAGTGCAACAACCTTATTCTGTGGAAACCGTCCCTTGGACAAATCAACTTTCTAAATTAGATTTCTAAATTATTCTAAATTAGAGCTTAGATTTATGTATAAACACAGCCTCTTAGTATAGGCCTAATTTCTAAATTTTTAGTGACTTTATTTTCCTCAAAAACTTAAAATTTGTTTATTTGTAGTCCGCTCTTATTACGGAACTCTAATAACTTTGCTTGGAACATCCTACTCACCAGCTGTTACCATTGTTAACCTTCAGCAAGTGGCACACTTCTTTTAACACTTAAGCAGTCGCTAATGGGTCTATCGGACCCAGTCGTCTATTGTTTGCATGGTAACTATTAAATCTTAAGGATTGCGACGTTGCCGCTCTTAGTACCTTCCGACGTTAGAGTGAGACAGCGAATAACGGTCGCCGCAATCAGTTGGCGCGCTGCGCTCGAGTGCTAAGGACGTAAAAGGTCCGTATGGGTTCTTTGGACCCGGTAGCGACTAAATACGTTAGTGATTTTTCATAACTTTATCACCCTAATTAATTATGTAAAATTTGTTTTTATTAGGTAGCCTAATAAAGTGGTTCTTATAGCATCCACTATGCATCATGATGCCAAAATTGACATTGAAACTGGTGAAAAGAAGAAACCCGAAATGATAACGGACTATAACTCCACCAAATGTGGGGTCGACATTGTAGACCAAATGATAGGTACGTATTCTGTATCTAGACGAACCCAACGATGGCCACTTTGCATATTTTTTGGATTTTTGAACATAGGTGCATTGAACGCCTATGTCATTCATAACACCAAATCACCATCCGATAACTTGGCTCGAAGAGATTTTATCAAGACGTTAGCTATTTCGATGATTCAACCATACCTTCATGAAAGAGTACTGATCACAAACCATCCCACAGCACATAAAATCCCGCATCCGAAACATAATACCCGAAGTCCAGCCACCTCCCGCATCAAGTCCGCCAGTTAGTGGACGAAAAGTTCGTTGTGGTCTTTGAAATTGGAAAATTTAAAAAAAATTCCTGCGTTAAATGCAATATCCCAATATGTGGAGAACACACTAAACCAATATGTGTGAACTGCAATAGCAATATTTGACTTGAATAGTGACAAAATAGTGCCGATTTATAGTTAAGTTCCAAAGAAGTTATTTTTAGATTGTTGATTTTTAGAGAAGTTTTTTAGTTTTTTTTACGAAATAATGATTGATCTCTTTTTGTGATTTTGAATAAGTATATTATAGTAGTATTAGAAAAATAAAAACACTTAGTGTTATTATCTTTATATAATAAGATATAGGGTAAAAGTTAAAATGTGTCGTTAAAGTAAGTTGAATTTTAGTATGGTTTTAAATGACATTTTTTAATGAATAAAAGTAATAAATACAAATGTTTAATACCATTTGTAATTTTATTTCAGAATATAATTACTGTTAGGAAATACACAATTACATTAAATTCAGCAGTTTTAGAAAAATCCGGCAATATTAAACTGGGTCCGGTGGACACGGTAGCGACTCCTAGCGTATCAAAACAGGGCGCGACTGCCCAAGTGTTAAAGTCAAAAACGTTCATTGGGCACTTTGCCAAAATATTTCAACATACCTAGTCCAAGCCTTTTTATTAAATAAATTGGATTTACTTTATAATAAAATCTCTTTTTCATTATCAGGTCCCTGCCATAGGATTCATTTTCCAGTCTTTCACTGTCTATCTCGGTATTCTTTTATTTGGTCACAATAGGTCTGGCGCCCAAACTTTATTTAATTTTTTAATTTTTTAAATCTGCGAGACCAAGCTTAACTCATTAATAAATTGCCCTATGTGGATTTCTTTGTTTATTGTTACAGACACATTCCATAATACCGCGCAATATTGGATAAATAGATTAAGGGTTTTCAATTCAACCCCACCTTATTTTTCTTTTTATTCCTAATTATTACAACACACTACAAGAATGCTTAATGCAGTCATAATAACCAGACAAGATTAGAACAATGGATATGCAAAACATCCCAAATTGAGTGAATGTGGGATTATTTAGATGAACATTATCACAGGGAATGTGGAACACTCAGGTTCAAGTTAACTCGTAGAAGAACTTACTTAGCTAAGTGCAAGCAACAGTCATGATATGATAACACACAAGATATCAACACAAGGATATGCAAATCATGTCACATGGACACAAAGTGGGAATTTGTTCTCAAAATAACAGGCACTCAGCATAAAGTTACCTCGTAGGTGAACTGACGAGGCTGGTTAGTGCAAGCAACAGTCATATTATATTCCTTGTGGTTACGAAAACAACACACGAATATGCAAAACATTTCTCATGGATACTATTTGGAATTTGTTCACAAGAGAACTTGGAGCACTCAGATTCAAGTCTCCTAGTTGAGCAGCTGATACGGCTTATAAATACGAGCAATACTTGAAAACAATATAAATTTGATAACGCTTTAACTTATTCAAATACTTCACTATTCACACTTAAGGGAAGCCGACGGACTTGAACTTGCTCGAGAGCTACGAATTATTATAAGATTTTATTTTAAGTTCCCCTTTTATTTGTAGGCTTTAGAATACAAACAGTCGCGGAAGCTCCCCGTGATGGATGACAAAGAGAATAAAAAAACCACTCCGAGCATAGAATTATTATATTATACATTTAAGACTCCGAGTGAGATAAGATCAACTTCAACTTCAACTTCTTGATTATGGCTCTGCGTCTGGTGAGCTAAGATCTAGCATTAGAGTGTAATATTAATATTAAAAGATTCTAAGGGCGGAAACATATTTACGTGTCCAAGCGTGTTAGGCTGACCGCACACTATAGTCAAGACTGTCTTGAGACAGTTTTGTCTCACATAGACAAGTCTGACTTACGACACAAACAAAACTGTTTTGTCTACCACACTGCGCACACCTAAGACAAAACTGTTTTACAACACGCACCGTCTGCGTCTAGTGATGCCATATTAGGCGAATTATCGCCACTAATTCGACCCTAAGGGATCAAATGGATACCAAAAATTTTAATATTTTGAAAGGCTTCTACCATGGTCTAATTCGATATCTCCTTCATATAACTAGATCTCATGTGAATATTGATTTTAATAGTATGGGCTATGATGTCAGAGATAAAAAGCTGTGTTCTTTGTAAAAAAAAGCTACAACCCAAAATAGTACAAGTTAAGGTAAACTATCTAAAAAAATCTTTAAAATAGCCGAAAGTCTTATAAGGGTTAAAAGAACTGCGTAAACTAACACTTGACTTTAGAACCATTTGGTCTCATATCCATTTTTGCGACTTTTCAGGAGAACTAAATTAAACTTTCATGACAATATTTTGTTCAATGCTTTTTATCATTTCCGAGTACCTACAAAGCTTTTATACGAACACATATACAGGGTGTAAAAAGACTACTATCGAAAAATGAAGGGTAGCAATCAGACCATTATTCTGAACATATTTATCGAAAAAAAAGCGAAAAAAAAGTTTACCTTTCTTAAAATTTTTATTTTTTTATCTAGTTACACACCCATAGTACAACACTAGGAAAACATATCAACTCGAATAAATCATTTTTAAAAGCAAAAATAAATAAATTACAAAAACAACGCCATGTGTTTTGTACCCAAAGTACAGCGCAAAGTGATCGACCTCAACTCACTCAGCTGTTTAAGGTCACGTGCACTAACACGAGAGCGAGATACGCAACACGCAAATTAGTAGGCCCGATTTTGAATCTTAATTCAATGGAATTTTGTCCCGCAAACTAGATAAACGAAAACCTTATTCCATTCGGCATAAGGTTTATAACAGCGGTATTTTTCTATGTCGGCAAAACAAGGAAAGTTCGGCTCCCTTTGATACGCACAGGTGTGGCGCAGTGCTTGGAAAGGATTCTCATCTTTATTCCATTCGACATAAGTCTTATTACACCTCGGCTATTGATTTATTCGGGTTTTATAAAAGGATTTAATTTTGCGGAATTATGTACCTATTATTTTATTTCGTTTCGTCGTCTAGCTAGTCGGTGTTTAGTATTCGTAGTGAACACATGCACCGCGCCGGGTGGTCATGTAAATTGCAATTTGCAACTTTTCGAATAGGTATTGTTATGTTTTTAAGTAGTTAACAGGTATTTGACTTTTAGTGCGTGTCTGTGTCCGAGGTCTGTGAGTGTTTGTAAAGTAGGTAGATGTTGGTATCGGTTGTGTTTAGTAAGTGTGTTTTATTTGCCAACATAATGTTCAGTGCGATGGAGTATGGGCAAATGTTTGTGTTTCTTATGGTGAAGCTCTAGGAAATGCGCCAGAAGTGTTGCGCATTAACTTACTGCGAAAGATAGCCGAACCAGCAATACCCCAGCTGATGCTCGTGTCTTTAGGTAAGTGGTGAAATATCTACCGAGTACCGACAGCCTAGGTACTTGCTATAAAGACCTTACCTTAAACTTTGACGACTTATACCTTTACTAGCTACCCGCCCCGGCTTCGCACGGGTGTATCACTACATAGTATAAAACAAAGTCGCTTTTTCTGTCCCTATGTCCCTATATCCCTATGCCCCACTGCTTAAATCTTTGAAACTACGCAACGGATTTTAATGCGGTTTTTTTTATAGATAGAGTGATTCAAGAGGAAGGTTTATACGTATAATAAAACCGTGCGAAGCCGGGGCGGGTCGCTAGTTATACTTATAAAACTTCCTCTTCAATTAACATTCTTAATTTCACCTTATTAAAAAAAACCACAACAAAATCCGTTGAGTAGTTTTAATGATAATAATAGTGATCTAAGCCCTATGTTCTTAACATAGGGACAGACAGACATCGGGGAGCGACTTAGTTTTATAATACAACTAGCGACCCGCCCCGGCTTCGCACGGTTTTATCACTTCACTACATAGTATAAAATAAAGTCGCTTTCTCTGTCCCTATGTCATTATGTCCCTTTGAACGCTTAAATCTTTAAAACTACGCAACGGATTTTGATGCGGTTTTTTTAAATAGATAGAGTGATTCAAGAGGAAGGTTTTTACGTATAATAAAACCGTGCGAAGCCGGGGCGGGTCGCTAGTTATACGTATAAACCAGTCAAAGGGACATAATGATATAGGGACATAGGGACAGAAAAAGCGACTTTGTTTTATACTATGTAGTGATCTACTTATGTTATGTAGTGAGTGAGTGATGCGTCGCGTGCGACTCACGTCGGCGCGGCGGCGTAGGTATCGAAGTGGACGCGTACATTGCTTGCAAACAAAATAATTGAAAATCTTAAAACATGTTTATCTTCGGCTAGAATTTTTTTTTCGGCCTGCGGATTTTTGTTTTGTATAAGTTTAAAGGTGCTTCGCCATCCCCCTTCGTTTTCGATAGTTGTCTGTTTACACGCTGTATATAAAAATTAGAAAATACACATTGTTAAGCCTATTCCCCTAATAGAACACTAATAGAATTCCGATAAGAGAACATAATGCACGAGTATTTAATGTACCTATAATCTTGTGAAATATTTTTAGAAAGTGCTTATTACTCTATTATTATTAATTCAATGGTGCTAATAGCTATAGAAGGAAAATTAAATTGAGTTAGGTAGGTAACTATAGATCTAAATATTTAATGTCTTGAATTTTTTTTACTTCAGTTGATTATCTGCATTATTTAAGCTTATTCGTATACATCTGACTACTATACTTAGCTAATTACCTATAATATTTAGCTATCGATGGTAGTAATTAACTACTGTAAAAAAATGCATAGTTTCCTGATCATCATAGATAAAGCAACTTATAGTTCAATAAATAAGGAAGACTTAATATCCCCGTTACGTTATACGTTTATAAAAACGGACCTTTTGCAATATTGGACCATTTTGGAGTTTTAGCCGGAGCTTTTTCATTTTGACTGCCGGCAACACTGCAAGACAAGACTGTTTTGTCTTTGATGTGCGCACCCGCATACATGCAAAGGGGAAGCCGACTGTCGTAAGTCAGACTTGTCGTCGAGTCTATGAGACAATTTTGTCTCATAGACGTCTTGTCTCAAGTGTGCGCATCTTCATTACTTTTGTAAGGCAATAGTCTGTCTTAAGACAGTTTTGACTCAAGTGTGCGGTCAGCCTTACTGTCGCGGCGGTGAGTGTGCACACTATCGTGTCGCGACACGAGGTATCATGGCCCAGTATTGCCATATATACAGATTTATCTATATCTGTTGAGAATTTTGACCACAAATACAGATTACAGATTAAGCCAAATCTGTAAAACTTTTATTCAGATTAATACAGATCACATAGTCTATGATGAAATAATTGAATACTTTAGTGTATTTTTGTTTTTGCGCTAAGATTTCTTGCCAACCTACTAATATTAATGTATTTTAGGAACCTGTTTGTGTTGTCAACGTCATGTGTTGTCATTTTGCTGCAAATAATACTAAATTAAAAATATTCGCGCCACGAGCCACGCGCCAGTATAGAAACACATTTGCCTGTTGTGTCGTGTCGCGACATAACCCCACCACCGCTCTGGCGCAATCGGTGGCTAGCAGTCTGCGACACGATAGACCGTGTCGCGACAAGACACGCCATACAAGTATGTCCCTAAGCATACTAAATGTATGAAACCGATATGCTTCTGGCGCGCCCCGACACACCGCGACACGCAAGTATGTTTCTGGCATAATAGATCGGTTCTCCTGGATTCAGCGCGTATCGTCAGAAAGTTCCTCTGTCTGCAACTCTAGTCAACGGCTGCTTGAGCCTAGCTTCGCGGCCGGTGTTCCACCGTTTTGATATATTTTTTTAGGTACTGTAGAATAGTTTTATTTCTTTAGTAAAAAATATATTTTTTAAAGTCTCCACACACTGAATCCGGAGGCGTAGCGGAGGTGAAGGCGTTCGAGTTGTATTCTATTGAATCATATGAAAGCCTACACACACACCGCAGGTGGTGGCGGCGCGGCGGTGCGGTGCCATAGGAAAAACCGCCGCGCCTTTCGCCTCCGGCTTCAGTGTGTGGAGACTTTTAACGAGAACGAAAATAAATGAAGTATAATAATAATAATTCCGGATAGTCCACACAGCATCATCTAGCCCCAAGCTAATATAAGCAGAGCTTATGATAAGATGGGTACTAGACTAGATAGACCGGTTCTACACCATACCAACCAAACCAAAACCCTAAAGTTCGAAACACACAGAAGCCGGTGGCGGAGCGGAGGCGAAGGCGACGAAGGCGTGATGGTTTTTCTTATGGCACCGCGCCGTCACCGCCTGTGGTGCGCGTGTGGGCTTTCATATGATTCAACAGAATACAACTCGCACCCCTTCGCCTCCGCTCCGCCTCTGGCTTCAGTATGATTACACTTTAAAGGTCTCTACACTGAAGCCGGAGGCGGAGCGGAGGCGAAGGCGTGCGAGTTGTATTATAAATTAAGACACAGCGTATTATGGTTAGCGAATAATCTATAGCGGACCCTTTGCAAGGTCTACGTTAGGGTGTAATGCCAGAAACATACTTGCGTGTCGTGGTGTGTCGGGGCGCGCCAGAAACATATCGGTTTCATACATTTAGTATGGTTAGGGACATACTTGTATGGCGTGTCGTGTCGCAACACGGTCTGTCGTGTCGCAGACTGCGAGCCACCGATTGCGCCAGAGCGGTGGTGGGGGTTATGACGCGACACGACACAACAGGCAAATGTGTTTCTATACTGGCGCGTGGCTAACATTCTTAATTTAGTATTATTTGCAGCAAAATGACACATGACGTTGACAACACAAACAGGTTCCTGAAATACATTAATATTAGTAGGTTGGCAAGAAAACTTAGCGCAAAAACAAAAAAACTAAAGTATTCAATTATTTCATCATAGACTATGTATCTGTATTAATCTGAATAAAAGTTTTACAGATTTGGCTTAATCTGTAATCTGTATTTGTAGTCAAAATTCTATACAGATATAGATAAATCTGTATATATGGGAACACTGGGCCATGATACCTCGTGTCGCGACACGTTAGTGTGCACACTCACCGCCGCGACAGTAAGCATCGCGACACGCCAGGACACGTAAATTTGTTTCCGCCCCTATCTAGCCCCAAGCTAAGCATAGCTTGTGTTATGTGTATTATATTAAGTATATAACTGATATACTTAATAGAATACACTACATAGATCGATTTTTTTTATTATACATAGAAAACATCCAGAGCAACCTAAACAAGTATCTGCAGATCGTACACACATTTGTACTGAGGTGGGAATCGAACCCGCAACCTCCTGCGTCGCAGGTGGACCTTCGCCCGTCGCGCCACAGAGGTCGTCATGGATGTTAAAACTGAAAAAATTAATAATATTTAAAATAAACTTCATTATTCTTTGGTTATTTTGAACAGACTTTAAAGAAAATACCTGTCAAAGAAATTTTTTTACAGTGTTAGAAAAAAATACTGGGAATTTTGTAATTTTTTTGTCAGACAAATTTATTTTTTAAGTACTGGAAACATTTCTCAATTTTAATCCTTTTAAATATTGTAATGTTAAAATATTTATAACTTCAACATTTATAGCGATGATTGATGATGATTATTACAATAATATGATAAGAAAATCAGTATTTTTATTGGTATATTTGCCCTGCATAGGTCAGTATATTTCCGTATTTTTTGGAGGTGCCTCGGTATTTTCGCAAAAAATAATCTGGTCACACTGGTGTAAGGGTACAGCTTGGCAAAAAAGTCTTGAAACGGAACTAATTTTTTTGTTTAATGGCAACATTCTTAAAACACTGACGTTTGATGTAAAATTGTAAACAAAGATTACGAATTCTCGGATTTTTTACTTGGATCGGTCAAGCGGTGGTGATAAAGTGACGAAAAGTGAAAAATAATGAATAAAACAGTTAGAAGTGCTGCCAGGGAGGTTATTTATAAGGTATACAGGCGATGTCTGGCAGAATTTGAGGCCAGAACTATTCTTTCAGATCTCAACAATGTTTTTCAATGAACCGCTGATATGACAGGTTTGTGAGAGTTTGTTTTGTAATTTTAAGTTGAATCAAAGGTAACTTGATGGTCCTAAAGGAGGATTAAATTAAAGTTCCACGGAACAAGTGAAATATTCAACAATAAACATCGGGCAGTTAGGTTATGTTTACGTTTGTTCTGCGTACTCTGCTATAGCGCGGGCATAGAATTTGATACTTGAGCTAGACTAGCTAATATGTAAATCTATTTCTACATAATTTAAATGTTGTGTTATTTCTTTGTAATAAAGTTACTATAGCGTTTGTATTTTAAATGGTCTAGAAATTAGTTGCCTAAATAATAAACTGAAAAAGGTAAGATAAAGGTATCATAAAAAGTTTCTTCTTTATAGGAAGCAGCTGAGCGTGCTAAAACGGAACGGTTCCAAGCTATTACGGAGGAGGATTGGAAGAATTCGTGCCAGCACGTAATAAAAATAGAAAAGGAATACTGTGAGAGAGAACTTACAATGTATTAATAACAATGTATTAAATTTTAATTTACTTTATATACTTACATAACGAGAACCTTGCTCAATTAAACAATATTTACTGATACTATTAGACTATGACGTGTGGATATAAATGTACGTAAAACAGATATATACACCTAAGTATCAAGACTAGCTTGGTGCGCTATAGGTGTTGCCATAAGGACCTACAGTGGCGCCCCCATTATTTTCTACTCTTTTTTGCCAAGCTATAGGTCGGTGGAATATAGGCCTATTATTTCCTATACTAGTTATTTGAAGTGTGCCTGTGGATAGGGATAGCGTACAAACATTTTATAGAAATATTTTTCGAGTGATTGTCCGTTTGTCTCACTGAAGTATGTAAAGATGGGGCATAAGATGGAGCACGCTTTCACAAAAGGAATTTATATTGGCTATTATTGTATACAGGGTGTTTGGTGGAGCGTTAGACAAACTCGGTGGGTGTGCAAGTGAACCTATTTGTAAAATACAATTTGAAGGAGAAGACGGAGACGACTAACAGTTAACTTTTTTTTAATAAAGTTTTTGTTATTTTTTTAAGATTTTTCAAAAGTTCTTCTGTACCCTCCCCTACAACTAATTTTTTAAATTTTTTCGATTATTTTTTTATTTTATATTGGTCCCAGATTTATGCTTCGTCTATTAGAATGAGTTGTAATTTAAAAGAATGAGCAAATACTTAGTTATAACGCTCACAAATATAAAAAAAAGGTGTAGTCAAGAAGTTCAACTTTGCATCGATTAAAATAACACTAGCGATAGCCAAGTTCAAATGCTTTAAAAAATTCTCTAATCATTATATAAACGAAGCATACATCTGGGACCAATATTAATTAAAACATTTAATTGAAAACATGTTAATAAAACAGCTGTTGTAGGGTAAAGATGTAAACTTTCGGAAATGCTTAAAAACTGAATAAAAAAAATGTGAACAGTTAGGGTTTCTCCTTCAAACAGTATTTTACAAATAGGTTCACCTACACACCCACTGACTTTGTTTAAAGCGGTATTACACTACACGTTATTCAGGGACCCTAACCCTAACTAAAAGTGGTGTAAAAAGATTTAGGGTTCTAAAAGGGGTATTACACTACTCTTATTCAGGGACCCTGACTACCGGGCCCTGAATATCGTCCGGGTCCGGGTCCGTCCCTTAGGGACCCTAAATCTTATTACACCACTCTTAGTTAGGGTTAGGGTCCCTGAATAAGTGTAGTGTAATACCCCTTTAAGGGACGGACCCGGCAAGCCTTGCTCCCTAATCGCCCTAACTACCGGGCCCTGAACGTGTAGTGTAATACCGCTTTTGACCCTACACCAAACACTCTGTATTACCTACTGACTCTGAATTTGAAGCTTAAGTTCATCATAGGTGAAGCGACATAAATCACAATTCATAGGGACGTCTAGAAATCCTCATTCATTACGCTGGGTAATTTTTTTATACACAAAATTTGCCCTAAGGTTCTTTTTGTTAATTCGGACCATTTTGGCTTCGGATCGGATCTTTTTCGTTTTGACTGCCGGCAACACTAGTCAAGCTTGTGTTGTGAAAATAATATGATAACCTAAAATTTGTGATTTGATACTGTTTGATACATTGTAAAATATTTGTGAATTAAGTGATTATATTAATAAGAGGATTTATTTAGTATCGTTGATCATCTCTGTTAGGCAGGTATGTCTCTGAACTTTTGTTTCAGAAAACCCACTTTGTCCTCATGAAATTCTTCTTCTACGATGAAATTCAGCAGGACTGTCAGGGTGTGTATTAAGTCTCAGAAGACCAGGTCATGATTCAGTAGATTGATATATGTCTTAGTTGATACGCTAAGTCCAGTAATAAGGCCTAAATGTCCCGGATTTCGAAATCCTATACGTGTAAGTACTCATGTTCTTAGAAATTATTATTATCTTTTCTACGTATTTATAATATTTCAATCTATCGATTGTCCTCCAGTCTTACCAAAGTGCTTCTTCAAAAGGTTTGCTACATCAAATATTTTCTTGATGTATGTACTTGATGTCCTCTTCGCATAATTGCGGGTGCCAAATCAGTGATCTTACTTCCTCATTTTGTTACATATTTTGGTTGCCCTGTTTCAGTGCGATAATTTTCTTCACTCTGCACACCCTGCACACTACTGTCTTCTACTTTCTGTTGATGAGACTTTATCATTTAGGCATGACAACGTTGAAGTGAGTGATTGTAAAAAAGAATTCACTTCAACACTTAAAACTCCAACCCATCAAAGTGTTGGAGTTTTAACCCTTTAACGGGCATAAGGATCCTGCTCAATAAAATAACTTTTCGCAGTGATTTATTAATTTTTATTTAAATTAAAGAAACACATATTTCAGGAAAATAAAAAAATCGGGAAACCCCCGGAAAATTTGGTGGGAAAAATATTCCCATTGCCCTTCAAGGACAGTGAAATTGATGGAAGCATGGTATGATGCAAAGAGCAACATCACATGTCTCACACTTCACTTTGCTCCTCTTGTCATTTGTTTTTGTGCTGCATAGTTTGCAACGCTTGTAAGATCCCAATGCCACTGGCATATGTACACCTACATCTTTGTAACGCAGTTCAGTTGGGACAGTATTTATAGTTTTTTGGTAATTATCTGATTCTAAGACTCTTACTTTCTTGGTAACGTAATTTCCTATAGCAGACGTCCGTTTTCTGCAGCTGTACCTATCGATCAGACCTCTGGCAATGGCCACACGGAATTCTAGATTGGTGAGTCTTTGGGTTCTTGAAGTGCACGAATATGTTATAAAAGCATTGGTAATACAGGCATCAAAGAGAAAATAAAAAATTCTGACCCACCAACGCTTGCTCCTCCGTCCAATAGAATAGGTTCCTCTTATTTGATCAAAGCGATCAACCCCCCCCATTCTCTTTGTGTATTGTTGAACAGCCCTTGGACAGTTGATAAGTTTTTTTGAGCCATCTTTCTGTGTTCTTGTTACATGAGTATTTGCTATTTTAGGATGAAAAGCAGTGGACAATATCAGGACTTCCTTTGTGTCTTGCCACACTGTGAATGCTACATCCTTCTTGGTCCTCCACTTGAAATTCCCTTTGGCCAACTTCAAGTTTTTTGTATTTTTTATTATAGTTGGTAAATCGGATCGATTTCTTCTGACCGTTCCAGTAGCAAATAATCCATTCTCATGTAAATACTGCAGCAAGGCAGTATCAGTGAAGAAATTGTCGAATGTGACATGTTTTTCAAATTCTTCTTCCATTAGTTTTCTTGTCAGATTCTTTACAACCTTGGCTCCCAAACCTGTCTCAGTTCCTTGACCAGTTTTTCCTGTATATATTTCAAACTGGTATAAGTATCCTGATTGACTGTCACATCGACACCACACTTTATAGCCCCTTTTGATTGGCTTCAAAGGCATATATTGTTTCAGGGTTGATCTTCCCTTGAACAAGATCATACTTTCGTCAACACTTTGTGATGATGAGTTTTTACCATTTGTGTGAAAATTGTTACCGAGCAGATTTAGTAAAGGACGCAATTTATACAATTTATCAAAGTCTGGATTTCCTGGTTGTGGTTGCTGAGTATTATCATTCAAATGCAGTGCTCTCATTATGTTTTTGAAACGTTTTATAGGCATAACACTGGCTAATTCTTCTACCCTGAATCCTGGATCTGTAGACCAGTATAATTCTATTTGTGGTAAAATGTGATATCCCATTATTACGAGTATGCCTAAAAAAGCACGAATTTCTTTTTTGTCAACCGGTGTCCAATTATAAATCCTGTTCTGCTCAGCATACAGATTTGTTTGTGTTACTAACATTTGATAAACTTCATCATCAAAAAATTTATCTAGATGTGCAACTGGACGGCATCTATTACTTAGCAGATAAGTGGGTGCTATCAATTTTTCGTCAAAAACTTCTGGATCTGGACGACTGACCCACATTATTTTAGTCCAGGGTTCATCCTCATCAACTTCAGATTCATTTGACTCTTCAGCTTCACTTTCACTCGATTCCTCAGGCTCTGAATCTTGATCCCTCTCTGGTAAAATTATTGAATCAGATACAGGAACCGATATACGTTGAGACGGAACACTGGCTATTGGTTCACCAACAGGTTCAGCAACAGGTTCATCTGGATCAGGAAAATCTTCTAATACACGTCGTAAATGTTCTGAGCTATACTCCTCATTTTCATCAAGCTCTAAATCATCTTCCGAGTCACAGTTGTCTGGAATTCCACAATTTTCCTCTAAAGCAAACTCGATGTCTCGATCGCTTATATGTCTTTGTGCCATTTTGTCACCACAAGCCTGAAAGATACAAGAAAAGTATATAAAAGAATATGCATCCCTCCTGAATATCTTGCCGGGCAACGGGTTCTATATTCCCATAGATTTAAATCGTTATGGGCTGTTTAGTCTAAAATCATAGCACTAGATGTCGCTATTACTAATGTTCAGTCTATGACGTAAGCATTGTAGTACCTTTATTTTGAAGCGAGATGTCGCTAGTAAAAAGTGACGAGCTCTGAATCGCGCTGACGAGAACGCACGGATTTAGATAGGGTCATTTAATATTTTTAATAAAATTCAGTCCACTCCGAGAGTTCAAGTTGTTTTATTATAAACACCTCACCAGTACAGTGAAAGTAGGGGTCGGGCTCAACATTGGTCCTTTACGAGCCTGATGATAGTCAGTCATGGTACTGCATGTTTTGTGGATATGGAGGGTGAGTCGTTCTGTGCTGTGGATCGCAGCGGCAAAAGATCGACATTCGGAGTCGGTGGATACCATGCCACCGACTTATGCGGGTGCGGATCTTCCAGATCCCCCGCCTATCGCTCTGAGCCGACGACACCTAGTGTCTGTCAGCTTCAGTGAGCGTCTGCAGCATACTGCAGTGCACCAGTAGTGGAGTTCAGTACAGTTCAAGTGGAGTTCAGTACAGTTCAAGTGCACCAGTAGTGGAGTTCAGTACAGTTCAAGTGCACATGTGGAGTTCAGTTCAAATGCTCACTCAGCTGAGTTTAAGTTCAGTACAACTACACCAGTGAAGTTCAGATCAGTTCAATGGTATCGTGTACCTAAAGAAGAGTACAAGGCCGGTGATCTTCCATCATCGTGCTCAAAAGAGAGTTCAAGGCGGGCGGTTGAGGTAGACAGTGGAACTGCCTCCCCCCGCACCACAGACGAGGCGATTTCCCCTGCGTGCTGGAGATAGAAGACTGTTGGCTGACGCGAGGATACCAGCCAGCAGCTCCGAGTGCGTCACATATTATGATCACAGTGCGTAGGTGGTAGCTGAAAAAACTGTAAGTACTTATAATATTGTGTTGTGTGATTGATACAGAAACAAAGACCATTTTGTGATTTAGTTTAGATACTTACCTGTTTCTGTCAAGTGTTTTTTAGTGTTTACGTAACGGTTTTAGCCTACCTACAACCTATCAGTTCGGTGTAGTGACTTTAGTTCCGGTGAATTTAGAATAAAATAACATTAAGTTCGAAGTGCCTTTTACGTGACGACTATACCTACCGGCACCTTTCAGTTCGGTGTAGTAGGTAACATTTTGTGAAATTCAGTTCGTAGTAGGTACATTACATACCTACCATATAACGATTTGTTTATAGACGTTTAATAATCGTAGTTTTAAGTACATAAGTAGGTAAATAGTGCATTTCGTGTTTGTTTAGGTAAATTCCTTATCTTCTTAGTTCTCGTGTTTTTTGTAAATAAAAGTCGTTCAAAATGGATCTATGTATTAGCACTCAAAGCGAAATAAGCAAATCAATTGAAAGGGGATTAATCAATTTCAAAAAATGTTCTAAAGATAAATTAACTTGCAACTACATAACCTCAAAACTCGAAATTTTAGAAAATGATTGGGCACGTTTCAGAGACAACCATTTTCAATTGTTTAGCAAGTTTCCAAAAAGAGATCTCTGTAAAAGCCTTTATATGATAGAAAAAGTCAATGAACAAACTGAGGAAAACTATTTAATAAGTAAATGTTGTATGAAAGACACGTTGGAAAAGATCACTGTAAAACATCCACAACCATCTGAAACACCAGGTCAAGCTAAGTCTGACATGAGCAGTTCAGCTTCTTCTTTAGCTAAGTTACCAAAAATATCAATTCCGCATTTCTCCGGGAAGTACGAGGAATGGGCTACGTTCCGCGACCTGTTTGTTTCACTAGTCCACAAAAATACCTCTCTAGACAATGTACAAAAACTTCACTATCTAAAAGCGCATCTTAAGGATGAGGCAGAACAGCTCATCAGACACACTCCTATAACGGACTCAAACTACTCGCGTTGTTGGGAACTCTTAGAAAATAGATATAATAATAAAAGATTTTTGTCAAAATCCATTTTGAACAAACTGTGTAGACAAAGAGCAATGGTAATGGAGTCCGCTTCGGCATTGAAAGATCTTTTAGACACTAGTTCAGATTGTTTAAATGCACTAACTTGTTTGGGCGTACAGGTGACTACATGGGATATTATAATCATTCACATACTTAGTTCAAAATTAGATTATGAAACCCAGAAACAATGGGAACTTTCGATCTCAAGCCCAGATGGAAACATGAATGAATTGCCCACCTTCGCTCAGTTTAAAGCATTCTTAGAAAGGAGATTCCGAGCCTTAGAGTTTATTGAACCCGAAAAACAAGAACAAGTACAGCGTCAAAACAGTTTTAATCAACAACAATCAGTAACTAAGTCATTTATTGTTACCTCAGAGGAAGAAAGTACAAAAACATTGAAGAGACCTACTTCTATACCCTGTGAATTGTGCACCGACAATCACAAGATCACATTCTGTAAGAAGTTTTGTAAGCTAGACCTAAACAAGCGGCGAGAATTTGTAATGAAAAAGAGAATGTGTTTTAACTGTCTTGGTGGAAATCATAGTGTAAACAATTGTAGAAAACCCACAACTTGTCGAATTTGTCGCAGAAGACATCATACTTTACTACACATCCCACGCGATCAGACCAGCTATCCGCTAAAAGCTAATGATTTTGCACAAACTAGTGTAAGAGCTACAGATGGGAAGAACATAGTTAAGTTACCATTTAAAGAAGAACATCCACAATGTATGCATGGTAACTCAAGGAACATAGCTGGAGGCACATTAAAATCATTAGAGAAAAAGTATTCAAAGGATAATTACTTAAAGAATCAATATAAGGAGGTAATAAACAAGTATTTAAATCTAGAGCACATGAAAGCAGTTCAGAAGAATGACCAGAATAAAAATGAAGCGGTTTACTTACCTCACCAAGCAGTAATGAAAGAGAATACTTAATAGTACATATTCTAATGAAATCCTTCCACTGACTTCGGGTCACTTTCCGATAAGGAACCATTATTAGCAGAACAGTTTCAGACCAAAAGTTTGAATACCTACAAAAGAATCTGATCCTTTACACGGTGGCAACTCATTCAAAGGTCTTTGCAGAGTTTTTGGAGTCATTGGTCCCATGAATAACTAACTAAATTAGTAAAAAGATCATGTCACATGTGTAGTCACTCTGTGCACAAACAAAGTTCTAATAATGAGACCAACTTCCAAACTGTATTTTACAATGATAATATTTAACAATATAAGTCCATATGATTAAATTTTAATTAAGTTAGATTTAGATTCAATTGTGTTCTTAAGTTCTTAATTCTGAATAACAACTTTAGTCGCTCAGACAATTTAGAAAGCTAATTAGACTGTATTTTTCATTATTCTGTTTTTATTTGATTTCTTAAAGTACAACAATTTGTTATATAATATGAGCAAGTAAAGTATGTGTGCAAATTAAAATATAAAGCAAGTAGAACTTAAGTTCTGACTTCTGCAGTATCTTCAACTGCTTTGATCCCGATACAGCCACTAAGTATGTTATTGAACTCATCTCAGCTTTGATTAATCAACATAGTAAAGAGGTTTCCATTCCCAGTCGCAAACGCATCATAAAACCATGGGTTACTCCTGGTGTTCTTAAATGCATGCGACACAGAGATAAATTATACCGAAAATTTAAAAAGAATCCGCAAAACGAAACACACAAATTAATCTATCATCGTTATCGAAATTATTGTAGAAACCTATTAACTAAACTTAAACTAGAATACAACCAAAAAGAAATTCAAGAAGCTAAAAACGACCCTAAAAAGACCTGGAAACTTATAAAAGATATTTCTAATCTCAATAAGACAGAAGCTAGTTCATCTCACCTACTTAATCTATGTAACACCCCGACTTTGTCTGTTGACAATGTTAACTCCTTCTTCGCAAACATAGGCAAAAATCTTGCATCCGAAATTCAATCCACATCATCAGTTCCTAACTCAAAATCTGTCGTCACCATCACCTCTTCTTACAACTCTAATCAACCCATATTAAAGTCAATGGTTTTCTATGATGTAGATGAAACAGAAATCAACAACATTATTATGAATTTAAAAGATAAAAGTGCAACCGGTTGGGACGGTATCTACACTCGATTAGTAAAGTCGGCTAGACATGTATTAATACCAGTCCTACATCACATATTTAACCTTTCAATCTCCATGGGTATTTTTCCAAGTCCCTTCAAAAAGGCCCTGGTCCACCCTATCTTTAAAAATGGTGACAAGAAAAATATTTCAAATTATCGTCCAATTTCAGTGCTCTCAGTTTTTTCAAAAATTTTCGAAAAAGTTATTAACCGTCGTTTGGTTAGTTTTTTGAAGAATAACGATATCCTCTCACCACACCAATTTGGTTTTAGGAGCGGAAGATCTACAGAGGACGCAGTATTAGAGTTAACAGATTCGGTTGTAAGGAATCTTGACTCCAAAAATAAGACTCTTGGAATCTTCCTGGATCTCAGCAAGGCTTTTGATACGGTGTCAATCTCACTTTTGCTCAAAAAACTTGAGCACATCGGTATCAGAGGCATTGCCCTTAGTATGTTTCGAAGTTATCTATCCGATCGTTCACAATCTGTTGTTATAGAAAATCACAGAAGTAGAGAAGAGACCGTTTCTTTTGGTGTTCCACAAGGCAGCGTCCTCGGCCCTACCTTGTTCCTAATTTACATAAATGAATTATGTAACCTCACGCTCTCTCACTGCAAAATCATCACTTATGCGGATGACACGGCTTTGCTTGTTCACGGCCAGTCGTGGCAGGAAGCGAGTAACCATGCGGAAAGCGCTCTTAGAACTATAATGTCTTGGCTACGTTCCAATCTACTGACCCTTAACTTAGCTAAAACCAAGTTCATACCTTTTTCACCTACCTCTGCCACTCAACCTCAATCAACTTTCTCCATTCGTGCCCACATTTGCTCACCGATTCATGCAACAGACTCATGCAACTGTCTATCTATAGAAAAAACTTCATGTTTAAAGTACCTCGGAGTCATGATTGACAGTAACTTATCCTGGAACCAGCAAATTGAAACCATTGTCTCCCGCACGCGTAAGCTTATCTTTGTATTTAAAAATCTTCGCTCTATTATACCGTTTGTCCTACTAAAAACCGTCTACTTTGCACTGGCCCAATCAATATTATCTTACTGCATCACTTCTTGGGGGGGTTGTGTTAAAACACGGTTACTGAGATTGGAACGAGCTCAGCGGGCTGTTCTGAAAGTTATGATAAGTAAACCAATCTGGTTTCCTACAACAGAACTCTACTCGATCTGCCAGGTTTACACAGTCCGCCAACTATTTATCTTCCAAACTCTACTCCGAAAACACGGCCAATTACACTACAATCCAAATTTAATGACCTCCAAACGCAGACCTGATAAAGTCTGCTCCATCGAGAACAGACGTACGGAAATGGCAAGCCGTCACTATTATTGTATAAGTTCTTTGCTCTATAATAATGTCAACAAACTACTCAACATTTACCCGCTACCCAGTTTCAAATTTAAATTAGTCTGCCGTCAATGGCTTTTAACTCTTACATACGAATCGACCGAATCTCTTTTGTTTCGAAATTCCTAACCATACCTGTCCCCCTTAGTCAATTCCTCGCCTTACAAACAACTCACTATCCGTTCGTCCAATTTTCTGTCATGATCCTACACCTACTTTACTCCAGGCAGGAGTATGTACATGTATATGTAAATTGAATACAGAACTCATGTAATTTATAACTTGCCTATAACTTAGTCATGTATTTAGCTGCCAATCCAATTGTTTATAGATTCATTTTTTCATATTTTTCAATTGTTTTATCTGTCTTTAAGTTTTGCATGTTAATTAATAAGGAACTCTGTTAACTCAAATTTCGGAGGAGGGCGTTAATGCTCGCGACACAGTTTTTATAACTATTGCGCGTATTATCGTTTTCATCACAATTTCATGTTCTATTGTACTTTGTTCCAATAAACATAATTTTTAATTTAATTTAATTTAAGTTCCATTAGTATTTGGAGATGATGTAATTTTAGCAGTAACAGTATTTTTATGTACCTAGATTTTTTTAAGTAACCTTTGTAAGGACGTAGCATACTACGTCCTTCGCGGGCGGTATGTTTAGTCTAAAATCATAGCACTAGATGTCGCTATTACTAATGTTCAGTCTATGACGTAAGCATTGTAGTACCTTTATTTTGAAGCGAGATGTCGCTAGTAAAAAGTGACGAGCTCTGAATCGCGCTGACGAGAACGCACGGATTTAGATAGGGTCATTTAATATTTTTAATAAAATTCAGTCCACTCCGAGAGTTCAAGTTGTTTTATTATAAACACCTCACCAGTACAGTGAAAGTAGGGGTCGGGCTCAACATGGGCGCTCCACGTTCACACGAGACGTTCACACAAGAATCTCCGGAGAATCTCAGCGAGAACTGTAGCGAGAATTTCTTTGGGTACACACGTTCTCGCGCTCAATGACGATGACCCGCGCTACTAAGAAACATGCGAGTGTGGAGTCAATACACGTTCTCGCCTGTTCTCACGTTCTCGCGCTCCTTTGTCTCGCGCCAAAAAACCGACAAAAAGTGGAGAACAGCCCGTGAACAAGGCGAGAACGTGAGACGAATACGCGAATCGCTTCCACATTCACGCTTCTCGCCTGTTTCACGCGTTCTCGCGAAGTTCTTGTGTGAATGTGGAGCGCCTATTAGATAGGCCCCGACACCAAAAACTGTGGCTATGTTTTTGAATGTGTGCGTTAACAAAATGCCGACGCACGCACACTAATGAGTAGTCAAAAAAATCGTGTTTCAAATATAAATTTCACCAAGCGATCGTTTGAATCCTTGTTTATAGGTTGTTGAGTTAAAGACATCAAACAAATCGTTGAATGTTTCAAGAAATTCTACAGTTGGTTCTACATTGCTGAACTTATGTCCAGTAACCATCTCTGAGCATAAGGTCAGTGCTTTCGCTACGCTTCTACTTAGTAATTGGCTTGCTAGGTTGACTTTCATTATTTGGTTCCTGAAAGCAATATGACGTACAGTCAGTTTGTTTGCGAACTTGAAGCCTTCTGTTTCTTGAAGTTTCTGCAACTTAACCAAGTACAACCATTCAACGCGTCCAGCTTCACTAAACAAAAGTTTTTTTGAGTCGAAAGTATTCCTTACTAACTTGAGCATATGGCATGCATAAAAAAAACAGCAATTCGTTTGGTATTGCACGTGGGATGAGGGAAAGTGGTTTGTAAGCTGTTGATGTTCTCAAAATTGCAACCTAGAATTTCGGCTGTTGCTACATTGGCTGCACAACCATCAAACGTCAATGCAATGACATCGACACCAACGTCGTAACATTTAGTAATACACATTTGTATTAAGCTTGCACGTTGTTCAGCACGTAGGCCGTTTATGAAAAAGTAACCTAATGGAATTTTCCAGTTTTCAATGCTTGAAACTAGCATGAAAACGTAAGCCTGAGTCGCAACTTCATCTTTTGGTCCCAAGCCTTCATCTACAAGTCCCATCGTCTTACGACCATTCCAGGTTGTCCTTTGACGTATTGATTGCCATTTCGTCAACGGCCAATGTCGCTGTAACAGTTTTCAGAGAATTGAACCAGTTGTCCATAAATAATAGATATCCTTTATGAAGTAAGGGCTATATCAACTTAAGAACTACGGCCGTGCTTTTTGAGAGTTCTGGTCCAGGCGAGCTCTCCTTTCCCGTGTAAACCACGAAAGACTAGAGGTATCCCGTCGCACTCTCACAATCAATTCGGCCTCCTTCCAAGCTTGATTCGGCTAGCATACCGGTTCGTTTCGTCGACAATCACCTGTAAGATGCCATCGTCCCGAAAAGAACGAAAAGCATCGTACGGAGTATCGTACGACGTAACAGAACCAGTGCGCTCAGGGCTAAAAGTCTCTTCGACACCTCGAAAAGTCTCCATTGGTGACCATTCGAAGTGGAGATCCTCACCTTCCAACAGCGCATTATCCCTTCCACCAAGGGCGTCCTGAAATACGTCATCATTTTCGCTCTCGCTATTATCCCCTTCATTCAAATTTCTTGCGCGGTTCATTCGTCTTCTTTCTAAATCCTCCATTCTCGCCTGTCGGCTCCTCACTAAATCCCTCGCCATTTCACGCAGCTGGAGGGGAACATTGTCGTCAGTGAGATAAATCTCTTCGAGGGGCTGGCCAGGCTGCCAACTCGCCTGGCGACGACGTCGCCCCCCCCCCCCCCGCGACCTTGACTCGACCGCCTTCGGTTTCTCGCATGCCCTCGTCCACCCGATGTCGTCCCGGGGTGGACGAGGGCAGAGAGGTAGAGTGCGGAGTGCAAGAGGGCGCCGCCCTCTTGCACTCCGCACTCTACCTCTCAGACTTCTTTCACGACCAGACCCATTCATATCGTCATCTATTACATACAGGGCATGCGAGTCCGGGGCATAAAACTCTTCGCCGACCTCCGCTGGTGTACCCGCTTCATCGTAGATCCGCAAAACGACACCAAGTCTGAAATAAATACACCATGGTGTACAAATAAAAAAAAATTATAAATAATAAATATTTTTTTGCCCGATCCGTTCTGTAGTTTAGCCGTGAAGAAGTAACAATCATGCATCCATCCATCCAAACTGTCGCTTTTATAATATTAGTGTGATTAAAACTTACGGTTCTGGCGAGCGAGCGGGTGATCCGAATCTACGATGTACCGGGGATCCTCCTAAATATGAGTCATTCCCGCTCGGTAACACCCTGTCGTCAACACTGTTGACGAATGGGAAATAAAAAGTTCCACTCGTTCACAGTGTTGACGAACACAACTTTTTATTTCCCGATCGTACCTATGCATTTAGTCCAAGAGTCAGAAGATAAAAAGCGGATTTCAATGAAAGATATAGATTTTTAAAATGGTTTATAATTATATTTTTTATAATTATAATCAGCACTATGTTTTTCTTAATTTAACTCCGCAGCATTTCAAGAAAATGTCCAACTGTCAAATCACCATGTGTTAGCTCAATTTGAGCGTCCTGTATGAATTCGTCTTTGTGCTTATATTTTTCATTTCTCGTTGGCACAGGTGTCTTGTTATGTATTTGACGATGACGAACAGTGTAAAAAGCAGCGTCTTCATGCAATGAGTTCAGTAAATGCAACAAATTGGGCGATTTTTTCCCGACAGCACAGTTTAATTTGTGATGCCAAGATTCTAGAAAATTTGTGGTTCTGTGTTTCTCTCCAAATGCATTCCATATTGGTATGAATTGTTCCTTTAGCCATTGCTTCTCCATGTATGCTTTAAACTTGTTCACAGCCGAATCTTCTATTTCATGGCGTGTGATGTAAGCCCATCCGTTCATTACTTCAGTCTGTGGTAATAAGGGTAGAACTGCACTGAGTGCCACCAAACGTTTTTTCTTTATGTCTTTTGAATTGACAAGACTCAGTTCTCGACCTTTAGCCCAAATGGCTTTGTTGTAGTGGAAATAACAACCCTTGACCACAACATGAGGGAAAACTTGGCTAATGGCTTTCATGGCTGCTCTCTCGTAGTCCGTTTTGAATTTTTTCGGGTTCCATTTTGGAATTTGTGCTTTTATCAACATAAATAATATTTTGTAGGAATCAGTCGTCCGATTACTCATGAGAGCGTACACCAGTGGCATAAGATTTGTGTGGTTTATTGTACTTCCGACATCTGCATGGATTGTATAAAGCTGATCGAAAGGGGGAGAACAACTTTTAAAAGTTCCATCTGCGAAAAATTCTTCATGTTGACATATTATTTGCCTTGCTGTTTCTGAAGAAAACACAATAATTCTTGTATTGCCGTTCGTATAGTCAGTCTAAAGAAAATCTTGGTAAGCTGGTGGCACTTGTACTTCTTCTACAATTTTAGAATATATTTTTTTAATTTAGCTGCAGAATTTCGGTATCTGTATAGTGAACTCTTTATGCTACTAAATGTTGGTATTTTGCTTAGTAGCTCTGCGCTTGCATCTTTTAAACACGCAACTTCAGAATTATACGTTTTCGGTACACTGGGAAACGTTGGTGTTATCAATTTTTGTTTTATGTTGTGTATCGATGCGTCAATTTCGTTTTTCTCGAAATCTGCCGTGCATTTATGAGGCGTTTCTTCGGTGATTTGATCGTTCTGAAGCAAAATATGATAATATATATAATTTCAAACAAATTTAAACATGCTGATCTTTCTTTTCATTAATTCAATGTAATAAAATTTACTTACCTTGATTCTCACAACCCCGCCGCACTTTATTTTACGTTGACTGCAACTCCAAACAACTAACCCACTTTTGTGTTTCCTTCTTGTGTAGTATTGGTGACCACCATGGAGTAAAATAGTCCCATGTTTTCTTTTTATGTACACAAGCACTGATTTACCACTTGAACCACCCGCTGTATCTTGTTCCGACATAACCGAATACTAAGGGCTAATCATGAGCAACTGCACATATTTAAAAATAGATTTCCAGAATCATGCTACAATGAAACTCAAGTTTCAAAAAAACAGAAAATTATTTCGTTGTTTATTTATTGACACTTGACATTATCACTTGACGTTTGTCATCTAGTCTCAAATAATTTGTTTTTTTTTTAAAGTTTCGTATGTTTACCTTCGGTAACTTCAACCTTCAAATCGCAATGTGATCCTAGCCATGATTTTGTGACATAACTACAACAATGTGTATAGAAGGTATGTAATGTGAATGTGACAGAAGTTTTTGTCTCCCATATTAAATGGAATTTAAATTTTGTTTGATTCAAATTCAATTTTGAAAAATATCTACACATCTTAACTCTTGTACTAGATGGATACGATCGGGAAATAAAAAGTTGTGTTCGTCAACACTGTGAACGAGTAGTTTGTGTTTGGAACTACGAGCTAGCCTTCTCGCAGCCCGCCTCTCTTCCACTGTAGTTAATTCACTTAGGAAACCTATAGCACGATGTGTATATTGGTCAGACTCGAGTGTGGTGCTGGCTTGGATAGGTACATGCCCATCCAAGTTAAAAACATATGTTGCCAATAGGGTAGCTACGGTTCAAGAACTCACTAAAGACATGACATGGCGGCATGTACCAGGTACATGCCGCCATGTCATGTCTCGAGTCTGACCAATATACACATCGTACTATAGGTTTCCTAAGTGAATTAACTACAGTGGAAGAGAGGCGGGCTGCGAGAAGGCTAGCTCGTAGTTCCAAACACAAACTACTAAGGAAAACTAACGTTTCAGAACGTTATACCGTTGCCAACTTAGAAGATGACAGTTGTTTTTTTTTCTTCAATCGCTTTCCTGCAGCGTAGCACGGCTTGCGCATTATGCCAGTGTCAAGTTACAGAATAAAGAAGTTGAAGGTAGATGGTGATGATGATGATGAGGTAGGTAGTAGGCTACTACAGGCGCGTACTACACTACCTACCTATTTATTCTGTAACTTTAAAATTATTTCCAATACTCAGCCACCTACTACTAGAAGCTAAGTATTGGAAATAATTCAACTTAGGTACACTTCAACTATTCTCGGTAGGTTGTCCCTGCCTAATAAATTAGTAGGTAGGTAGTAGGTACATAAATATTAACAATAAAAAGCAAATTACTTATTGAGTTTTTTATTTTTTTTTGTACTTACATAACACTTTATTTTGCATTTGTGGTGAAGATGACCTTTCAAGGCGAATTATGTCATTTCCTTTTAATATTTTATTTCTAATATTGCACCAATTGAAAATAAAAAGCTTTATTGATATATTTAAAAAATATTCAAGTACAACCTCTCTATGAGATTTACAATTGAGGAAATCAAATGGATATTCAGACGTAACTTTTTTTATGTTTTTGCAGATATTGTTATGATGCGCTTTTTCTTCTAATTATTCATTAGTGACATTTATTATAATTCCAAAATGTCTCACGGCAGATTCGGTTGAATAGTTTAATTTTCTTTTTTTATTGTTCACGTGCCTTTATCCATTCGTGAACTTTCTTCATCAGATGTGACTAAATTTTCTTTACATTTCATGCATTTAATTTTTTGTAATATTTTTCTGGTTACCCATCCTACCGTATATGCCCTCGAGTGTACGCTGATCCTCTCACGTCTGGCTTGTACCTGAATATTTTCAATATTATTTGAAAATTGTTGGGTCACGGTTGGTTCCGTAATGACTTCACTATTTGGTGCATTGTTAAAATCATTATTTATGTTGAACAGTGACTGAATTGACAATAATGCTTGACCTGTATCATCTTCACAATTATAGCTGTCGCAATGGAACTTCATGTATCTCGTTATTAACAAAGATTTAAAAGTGTTTTTAAAAGCATATACACTAGGGTCATTATACCGATAATTTTATGCCCTGACTTGGGCAAAAAAGTTTTCGATTGGGTCGGGATTGAAGTAGCGAGGTCTCATTATTAAAATATTTTTTTTCTGGTTTAAATATCTCCAGAACAGAGTTACAACCCAATTTTTTAATGATGGAACACTTTTATTTTTTTGTCTTTTGTAATAAATTTTATATTAAATAATAAAATAATAAATAATAAAGTATAGTAAGGTATATTAATTACGAATACAATCAAATAATTTTGAAGTAACAATCTTGTAGTAACAATCAACTTGTAGTAGGTATTAATCTTGTAGTACCAAATCATAATCTTCTACCTAATCTCGACAAAGATCACAATTGAAGTTATTGATATGCGGTTCTACACCAGCACATAACTCGTGACACCACCGAAAACATTTTGTGCACTGTATCCACTTTTCTCCAGCAACGTCATTTGAGTATTGAGTTAGGCAATACATACATTTAACGTCTTCATCAAGCGACTGTACGCTTTAGGGATGAGACGTATTTACGCGACCAGGTTTTTATACCTGGTATTTACTTGCACGTACGGAAACCTGGTGCGACTTCAAATACTTTGAAGGTCTTGCAAGTATTCGGGGCGTGCGGGGCGGCGTACTCAAAAGTAATCTATTAAAAGTATTTTTTCGTTGAAACTATTATGTTCTTTATAACAAAGTGCGCACGGATCAATATCCTATGAAAGTATTTTAGCCTGGCTGGTTTCGCTTGCAAGTATTTTTTTGCTCACACAATTACGAGCTTTATTCTCATGCAAACTAGGATGAACTTTCTATGCAAGTATTTTACTTTCAAGGTGCGTGGCGCGCTACGAGTCGCGCCCGCGCCACCCGTACGTAATACTTGAAGTATCAAAAATACTTGAAAGTATTTTAGCCCTGGTTTTTGGACCTGGTTTTTATACGTGAATGTACTTGGAAGCCCTGGTACGCGATTTTACAAGTACGACTCATCTCTAGTACGCTTTCATCTGGGCTCATCAGTAGTGGCTCTTCCTCGGCACTCTCACTAGAAGAGCTACTTTGTAAAATCTTCTTCTTTACTGATATCTTCTTTTAATCATTTGTTTTTGTAATCTTCTTGTTTTTCTTTATGGTTTTGGTTTTTTAACAGTTTTTAGCGCCTTATTCACCATCCATCCCAGCTGTACGTCCGCTCAAGGCCGCGGCGCTAGATGTAACATACACACACTCGTGCGCGCATCCAGCATGCTAGATGTAATCGATCGATTATTCGAGGAGGTTGTGCGTGTTTATAATGCCGCATGATTTATCAAAGCGCCAAAAATGGGAGTTCTTCTCATATTGTCAGCAGCAGCAGAAGAGAAGAAAAAAAATAAGAGGTTCTGGATGAAAAAAAATTACCATAAGCGTGCGGAGTATACTCAAATTAATAATATAATGAATGATTTGAACGTCATAGATTTTCATACTTATCTTAGAATGGATAGTGAAATATTGGAAATGCTGTTAGGAATGGTTGTACCCGAAATTCAACGTCGTGATACTATTATGAGAGAGAGTGTCCCAGTAAAAGAACGTTTACTTGTAACCCTACGATACCTTGCAACGGGAGAAAGCTATTCTAAACTTATGGTTTCGTATGCAGTTTCACCACAGCTAATGAGTAAAATTATTCCTGAAACATATTTAGCTATTTATAAAGCTTTAAAGGATGAGTATCTCAAGGTAAGTCAACGAAACAACTTTTTATATATTTGTTTATTAAAAAGAAAACAATCACAGTCATTCCAACCACTAATTTTAATATGCAAGCAGAAATTGCTTACCATTAGAACCTAAATCATACAGTGAACAAATGAATATGAGACTCATATTCATTTGTTCATACTCATATTCAATAACATATTCATTTCTTTCTAAAAACCAGAAATTTGTTTAGCTGTTCTGTGTGTACTGGAGTAGAATTTTCAGTTTCACTATCAAGAATTATTGGAATTGAAGAAAATTGCGTGTTTGGTAATTCTTGTGATGTATCTTGGTTAAAGAATTCGCCGAAAGAACCGTCTGAGAAGATGGTATATGAGACAATTGAGTTTCAATGCAACCTTTTGATGTAGAAGAATATTGGATCGGTGTGGAAAAGTATGTTAAGTTTTGAGAAGCCGGTCGTTTGATAATTGTGATCGGAGATGAAGTTTGAATGTTTGGGGATGAAGGCAAGTCTTCACTGTATGGCGAGTTATGGCAAATAGGTGAAGCAGAATGTGCTGAATTTTGAGAAATCGGTCGCTGGATGTTTGGAGGTGAACGCACATTTTCTGCGTATGGTGAAGGTGAGTTGACAAATTGAATAGGTGATGAAGAGTATTCATTTAATGTTGTGGTTGTTTGGGAGGATGGACGCGTGAAGATACGTGAAGTAGCATTTAATTGGTGTGTTCTTGCCAAAAACAAAACATCTGACATTAGTTTTTCTGCATAAATTTTCTGATCATGTGACAGGTTTTGGAGTTGATTATTTAGATATAATCCAAATGTCCCGATCCGGAGCATTTTTAGGGTTGTCTTCGATCAATAACTTTTTGGCAACATTTACTAACTCTTCTTGAACTTTCGTGCTTGCTCTTTTTCTTCTGCTTATACCTTCACTAGGTGTTGCCCTCTCCTAAAAACAAAAATTAGTGTATGTTACAGTCACATGAATTATTAAATTCTGTAAACACTTATTCAAACTAAAGTATTTTATCTGTTTCCTCTTCGGATATAACGTAACGGTATTTATTTATTTCTTAATATTTGTTTCAGTTCCCATCATCTGCTGAGGAGTGGAAGCAAATTGCAGAAGAGTTCCAGAATAAATGGCAATTCCCAAACTGCGTAGGAGCAATGGACGGGAAGCATATTCGTATAACAAAACCCTATTCCAGTGGTTCTCTTTACTATAATTACAAGAAATAGTTCAGTGTCGTACTTTTTGCTGTAGTTAATGCTAAATATGAATTTATTTACGTCCATGCTGGAATTAACGGTCGAGCAGCTGATTCTGGTGTTTTGAAAAAAACTAAATTTTACTAAAAACTAATAAATGAAAGCCTTAATTTGCCCGATCAAAGTATTTTGCCACAATCCCAAGTTACAGCTCCATACCTTTTTATTGGTGACTCTGGATTTCCGTTATTGCATAATCTCCTCGTACCGTATCCTTAAAAAGATAATGATTATTTAAAAAAAAATTACAACTACAGATTATCTCGAGCAAGACGTGTGTCTGAAAACGCCTTTGGTTTTTCAGCGACTCGTTTCAGATTGTTCTACAGTCCTATAACACTTCAATTGATGGATTATTTAGATTATGTTATATTAGCATGTTGTGCGTTACGTAATTTTTTGTCAAAAATGTGTAGAGAATCTGATATACCAAATTCACTGTTTGACCGAGAAGACACAATGCAAGGAATTGTGATACCAGGGGATTATCGTCAATACTACAATTTTTAGGACATTGAAGAAAATCTTAGTTTTTCTAATGAAGAAGGACAAGTGATTAGGGAGGGATTCAGAAGATATTTTTCTCATGAAGGAAGAGTTGATTTTCAAGATCGAATGATTGTTTAATAAATAATTTTACCTAAGTATATAATGTGTTTAATATTTAATACCTAACCTATCTTCTTCGATCAAATATAAAAACTAGATAGGTACGTCCGTAGAAACACTTTGACCTTAAGAGCGCTCTTATTCCCTCCCTAGCAGTAGCGGCGATATTTGCAGTGCAAGTGTTTCCACTGACCTGCGGCCGACTGTAACTATCACCCGAACGAATAATTATGAAATACAATGGTATGTATGGATTTATGTATCTAGTTGGATCGAAGCCTATCTTATTAAAAAAACACAGTTAAAAACTTACCGGGTCGGCAAGGCCATCGCACAGAGAGGTATTTGACCCTAAAAGTTGGCCAAAAATATTTAGTACTTTTAATGATTGCCTAACATTTTTTTATTTAATTTTTAGCTTGGTTAAGGTAAAACAAAGGCGAACAATAGATGTAAGCATTTATTCATAATATTCATCTTCATCTCCGAAACTTGAATTTAAAATGTCACTTTCTTGAATCAACTTTAGAACATCTCGGCCGAAAGTGGCAGTTTTTTTTTATTTCTCCTTTTCCTCATGCCTGTCAGGACAGGGTCGGATGTTAAGAGGAGCCATTCCAGAAGAGCCTATAACAAAAATTCACAAAATATAAACAAAACTTCATTTACTGAGTATCGAATATGCCTAAGGAAAAAAAATGACTAAAAAAAGCGGGGTACATTGGGGTGGCTGTTTTGTTCTTAATTACATCCTATAAAGCCTACTCTATAACGAACAATTACAATTTAAGCTTAGAAATAGTGAGAAATATATGTAAACCCTCTTTGATCTTCCAAAATGTGGGATTTTATAGCAGTTTTTCTGGTGTTTACGTCTAAAGGATAAAAATGAAGAGAGGATATAGATTTGTTGTTAAAATTAAGTGGCAAATAAAGGACATACCTGGTTGAGCACAGTCCATAGTGAAATCCACTAAACAATCACTCATTAACAAGCCAGCAAATTTTTCAAAACAATGAAATTTGAGCGCACCGAATAATTGCACGTATACTGTAGGCGAAGGGTAACTTTCAACTGAGGCTCGGGTCGTGTCAGGTAGCGCTAGCGCTGTGCCTTTTTTGTTATTAGTTGGAGCGGTTATACTAGTTTTTAGAAACAATGGCTAAGACGGGGTAGAACAAATATAAAAAAAAGGGATTTTGTCCAACTTTTAGGGTCAAATACCTGTCTGTGCATCGATCCCAGGTCTAGATGCTTCTTGTGATGATAAAAAAGACATCAAATCATAGTACCACAGTGTTAGCGTATAGACATTATCTGCGGAAATGCCCGTAGACAAGCTGGCATTAACTTTCTTATGTTCTCTGTAATAACCGTTTCTAAGAATGTCAATTTTTTTTCGAACGCTATCAATCGTTGCACTTTTCCCCTAAAATGGGCACCATATCTTGCAATGCATTAATTCTTTTATTCTCATACATATAATCAGGACTTGAGACGTCCCACAGACAAGAGTGGGATTTATACAGGGTGTTAGTGTGAACAGCGTTATCCTTGAAACCAGAGGTTCAGTATCATGAGTAGAGTCCAAAACCTATGAGATAAGGTGAATGCCTGTTTTAGTTTCTTAGTTTTTGATATTTTATGTCCTAGATATTGTACGCGATATTATGGTCACCCTAGAACCAATAAAGTTTCCAAGTTTGTTTCTAGGCAAGATAAACTGTTTTAAAACAAGTCTAAATTCACAGAATAAACAAAAAATTCAATAGACCAAAGTACCTTGGTAGGCAATTATTTTTGGCGTACTCAACCCTAGGCCAGTTCTTATTCTATTCATAAATGTTCGTCCCTCAGACGAATAAAACTCTATCTGCTCAATGAAACGTCATTGCGAGTAAAATACACTTGCGATGTATTTGATTGTATGACTTATGAAGGTGCTTAAAAGGTGTATCTGATTCGATTTACAACTTTGAATCATTTTTACGTTTTGCGCGGTCTGTGAGACGAATGTTATTGAATCTAGCTAGGGTTAAAGTTTATCATCAATCAATTTTATCTACTATTCAATTTAAATTTTAGTTCTTTGTACAGTTAATGAAATTCACTTACCAAAATAACACTTCACCATCACGCAAACTCCGCACGTTTTCTTACTCGTAGATTAGGTATTATTACACACTCGAGAAAACACAAATTAGTACGTAATTTGTCAGCTTATTAAATACCTTACACCTGCACCTTTAACACTTGCATTTTGCATGACTGGGCATGGTGAACTGGCCATATGTACGTACGTACGTAGCCTTTGTGCTATCTTTCCTTGTATAGTTTGAACATTGCTTTGATGTTTAGATCTGCAGCCAGATAAAGATATTCCTTAGAAGCATAATGTGACTGCTTTACAGGAAAGCTCGAGATGTGTTGTTTTATTTCGTGAATTACTGCACCAGGTATTATTCTCTGATTGCCTTGATGTCCTCTGCGATCCCTTGGAATGACTCCTGATAGGCATGAACGCTGCAGTCGAAATAAAGCATAATTTTTTATGGAGTAGATACTCATGAAAGCCTTTTTGCAAACACGCACTTTGTTTTCGCCTATTGCTACATGAAACCTGTAGGAAGCTGCTTTAGGTTTAGTTTTTATAGGATCATCTGTCCTTGGCCGTCTTTGCTTGACTGCTACGACATCAATAAGGCCATACAAAAAAATATCCTGCTCGTTCTTGGTATCGAGATCACGTAGATTAGCAAAAGCCTGGATTCTGTCCAGCTCATCAATTTTATCAAAGCATTTCAAGGAACAGTTACATGATTCACCAGATATTTTACCTGGAACCGGCACGCCTTTGTAATTTTTGTAGGGTAGTCCTTTGACACGGCTTCGTTTAATCAGCGCAGCAGGTGTTTCCTTCCTTACTCCTTTTCTTTTTTTCTGCACCTCTTCTACTTCCCACTTTCATTTCCCGACATCTCGATAATAAAAACTCTTCCAAAACAATGCAAAATACTTAAGCAACTTCCAAACCACCTACTGACAAACAAAACAAAAATCAGCTGTTTAGCTGCGAAAGATGATGTGTTGAAAGCTGGGTATGAAACAGAACATGTCAGTGACTTGTTCGGTTTCTTAAATAACGGCCAAAGTTTAGGGTCCTATAACTCTGGAATGAATGGCCGGACTTGTTCGTTTTCTTGACTGTTTTGTGCGTTTATCCTCAGAGAATACGAATCCGTCAAAATTGCCATTTGCAAAAAAACTGACTTGTTCGCTTTCTAAAATAACTGATTCAATTATTTGTTTTAATACTTTTATTGAGCAATCTTGAGCAAGATATGAAATGTGGTGCTTGAGACTATGATAAACCTCAGTCAATTCCGCAATACTAACTTTTTCACTTTGGGGGCTGCCTTTTGGTGTAAAAAAGGAACTCATTCGCTGAGACATGGCCATTGCACTTTGTGAATCTTTATGTTTCTTTGACGCAGCGTGATGCGTTAATGCTTTTATGCCATCATAAGCCACAGTGAAGTATTTTTACATAATTTGCAGTAAACTTTTGTGTTGTCTTCGTCACATTTATTTAACCACGAAAATCGCGATTCCCAGTCAACATTATAGTGGCAAACTCTTCTCACTTTTTTAGGTGGAGTTCCTTGACTAGTGGATGCTTCCTCGTCTTCCATTTTGTTTATCAAGGCTACATATACAATCAAAACGGCAGTAAAACACAGAAAACTAAATAAATACCTATCTAATGACGTCGATAAATTGAGAGCGCGGCTACTTCCACTTGTAACTAGTTAGCGAATGACTGAGTGAGACCCGCGGACAATAGTGCGGCGCGGGAGGGTTGTAGGTTGCATGGTGCGGGCGGGGCGGGGGAGGTGACGCGTCGAACGCAGCGTTCGGGAGCTGTTCAAAAACTAGATAGCGTAATTTTTACTAAAACGGACAATGCTTTGTCCGGTTTACCAAGATTTTCTAGACCGGACAAGCTTAGGTATAGAAAACTGGACTGTCCGGTCGAAAACCGAACATCTGGCAACTCTAACTGTGACCGCCAAACAAACGCAGCTTTTATGACACGTTTGACAAGTTCATTCGAATGGTTCGTCGCTGACGTTTTTTTTTAAATAAACTTTATTCTAAAAAGAATTATGCGACGTAAACTTCTCATAGAAATATAAACCTTAGCTTCTTGAAAATTGAAATCAAAGTCGACACTACTCATGGACCAGATCCGATCGACGTAATGCTCGAAGGCAGGAAAATTTTTGGACCGTTTCCGGTCCACATAATCCTGGGGGGGGGGGGGGGGTAATAACAGAACATGGCCGATTTTTCAAATTTAGTTTAACCAGTTGCCGCGGGACTTTTTTCGTGAAACGCACTTTATGTTCCAGGTCGGGATATTTTCAAGAACACAGAATAAAAATTATGTCGGCTGATAATGAGCGGAATGTTTTGGATTATAGCCTGTAGTTCAAAATTTATTATCATTTATCTACATTTTCTGGTCTCTGTAGATAGTTCGTAATATAGACTATCTAAATAAAATAAACTAGGACTAGAAAATAAAATAAGACCCCTAGTCTTCAAGCAAAATATTATTCTAATCGTAATTCTACAATGTATGATTTTTCTTGCACTAGCGTTATTTGACGCTTACATTCCAGAGTCCAAAATCTCATGTTAGCAATGGTATACGTAAATAAATAATAAAATAAATAAATAATTTATAATATTGTTTACCATAAATCTCAGATTTAAATAATGAAATCTCTCCCTATAGTTCGTCGATTAAATAGACTTTGGTAAAACGTTCAATTCAAACAAAATATAATAGAATAGACGCCATTAAAATAGTTGATATCCCTAAACCCAAAAGGTACTGTGATATCATCGGGCTCGTATTTTTCTTTATTATTTAGTTATTTTGAGCATGTTGAAAATATGAAATCATCATAAAATGTTTCATAATCAGATAGATCTGAGTCTGCAAGGTTCATTGTATCGAAATCAGAGCATCAGAGCTAGTTTCACTATACGTTCTCAATTTCTTCCGTTTTAGAATTTTCTTTTCTGTTTCTATTCGCTTTTCCGTGTCCAATATCTTCATTTTTCCAAATTTTTTTTAGTTGTAAGTAGTAATAATTTTTTTGCGTTTTCTTGTATTTTCCTCATTTATCCTACTCAAATTTTCACATTGATCACCTTTTGGTGTATGGTATTTTTCCATTTTCGGTGTTACTAATGCCATCTGAAGTGCTGATAGGGTCATAACTTCAGTCCCCATTTTTATGTTTTTCCTGATGTGTTCCATTTCTTCAGCGGTAACTTTTACATGAGGGGTCTAAATGCGTAAGCGCCACTATCACTTTTTATATTTTGTCACAAGACATGAAAAACCAGTTTAGGAAACTTGGACATAGGTTACAGCTTGTCTCTAATCTTCATTAGATAAAATAAAATATGTGTTTTCCACATCATATTCTACAATATTTAAAGGTTTTCCAAACGTGTTATTGAGTGGAGACCGCGATTCGGCAAACGTAGTGTAGGACGCCCTCCGGCCAGGTGGGATGACGATCTGCGAAGGACTGCTGACAAATGCTGGATGCGGCAAGTTGTAGACAGGGCGCTAATTATTATTAATTAATTAGAACGGTCATTGAGAACCACTTACACAAATTAATTACTTAATTAAAATATAATAGTATACAAATTTCACATAAAAATTATACTTAATAAAAATAAAATTATAACAATAATTCAATCTGGATACAATAAATTAATATGCTATGGCGCTCATTAGGGGCGGCCTATGTCCAGCAGTGGACTAATATAGGCTGATGATGATGATGGTACTGAAACGTTTCTTGCTTATTTTTTAAACTGAAATATGAACAGAGTAGGTTTTGCATTTAACTTTTTGATAGAGAGGTTTTTGCACTTAATCACTTAGGGACCTTACGCACTAGCGGTTGGCCGCTAGGCGGTTAGACTCGAGCGGTCCAACCGCTTAACGCGGTTTCATCGCGGCTGACCGCTATGGCGGCTAACCGGTCGTACATAATCCCAAGTAGAGTTACAGTAGCTGTATCCAGACGTTTGGGCTTCAGTAATGACTTGCATTATTTGAGATTTTGTACGTAGGCGTATATGTTCAGGCACTTTTTTTATTTCACTAACCAACGACAAAAAGAAAAGTCTATCTTCATCTTCTTCCGCCTTTTTCAACTCTACATTCTTATTTAAGACGTTAATCAATTCAACTCCTATATCATCTTCTTTGTTATTCTTTTTTTTTCGTTTTGGCGGTGGTACTACGACTGGGTCAGCTACGTTTTCTGTTTCATTTCTTTCATTTTCTTGCCTTTGCATGCTTGAATCAGTTTCATTGATAGATACTGTGTCCTTCAAAAACATTAAATTATTGTAAAATATGTATTGAGTCTTTTTCTTAGCCGCTGACCCACTCCTGGTAACATTGTCCTTTAGAGCTTTCACGAAATTATCCCTAATGTTCTTCCATTTCTTTTGTAATTCTTTTCCTAGAACTATACAACAAACAAGTTAATGATTTAGTCATAAAGTAATAGATTTGTTGTAATTCGTGTGACATGTGCAATAAAGATAAAATAATAAAATAATAATAAAATGTTTGTTTCAGATATTTTGCAACAGGTTGTACATTCACAGAACTACATTATACATTCAAAATTGGAGTAAGCACTGTAGCAGAAATCGTACGAGAAGTTTGTTTTGCAATTTGGTTTTGTCTGAAAGATATTTGTTTGCCTGAACCAAACAAAGACGCTTGGAAAAAATTGCCAATGATTTTTTTCAAAGAGCAAATTTTCCTAACTGCTTAGGTGCTGTTGACGGCAAGCACATACGATGCATTGCACCTAATAACAGTGGCTCGATGTGTTTTAATTATAAAAGTTTTTTCTCTTTGGTTTTATTAGCAATATGCGACAGTAATTATAAATTTGTTATGGTTGATATTGGAGCTTTTGGTAAATTCAGTGACTCGTCAATATTTCAAAATTCGGTTTTCTATGAAAAAATGCAAAAAAACCAATTCGACGGTTAAAAGGTAATAGGGCGTAACCGCCATAAACCAAATTGTTCAGGAGAGCAGTTTAAAGTTTGAAATTTCAGAAAAATGGACATAATTTTTTTATTTATTGTCATATTTAAAAAATGGAAATAGCACCAGAATCGAAAAAAATAAAAGCATTGATTGGCACTTTCATTTATTTGATTCGACGTTGTTTGACGTAGTTTTGTGTCGCTTAGCTCAATTGATTTTATTTTCGTTTGAGTTAATTGGGCGTAAGCGACATCAACACAGAAAAAAACTAAGAGTAAAGAAGGCTTAGCTACATTTGATATCCTCATACCAAGAAGTAATAGGGCATATGTCACATAACTATAGAATAATTTAAAAAGTAAAGAATGATAAGTGACCATTCACGTCATTATGCAAAAAGGTAATGGAGCATAAGAAACAGTACTTAGCTAAAACATCGTGAGGATGTTCGACATTAACGACACCGTAAGTTGGTTAAAAAAAAGGTAAGATGGTTCTTCCACCCATCTAGATTTATATACCAAGAGGAAAACGAGAACATGCAACATACAGCATTATCTGGGCAAATGGTAACGAGGATTAAACAACAAGTCTTAAAAATGATAGAATCACAACCAACATGATTCTCCTTTAAAAAAGGACTTAAGTAAATGCGTACATTAAAAGCTTTTTATATTACTTACCCATCATCCTTCGTTAGTATGCAAAATTCAACCGCAAGCAAATTCATTATTGTTAATTTATGCTAGCTAGGCTCCAAAGGTTAGGAAGGTACTTTCCAGACAAAAAGTATTTAGAGCAAGATGTACAGTAGCGTTCACTATTTGCTATACCCCTAATTTCTAAAATATTCGCCAACAATAATGTTGAAGAACTTCAAGCAATCTTAAACTTAGTGCAAAAACTTAACAATAGTTGAGATTCGAACCACGGCTTATCGCATCGCAGTCGACCGTTCTTTCATTTCTGCTACCCGGTATGTTGACTCATAGTTCGAATTTTTAAGCCAGTAGTTTTTTCTTAACGGTGGTAGTTGAATCGGTTGAATGCATTTATTAATTTTGTTCAAATGAATGAGGGTAGTTATAACTTTTATGTAACGAATGACAGTCAAGTAATCGTTTCACCACCGCTGGAGTATAATTATTGTTATGGCATTAGTAAACTGTGTTTGCGTGTAAAAAGTTTGAAATATCAAAAAAGAATAGCCATTTATGCAATTTTGCAAGCAAAACTATAAAAAATCACGAACAAAACGTTCCTAATAAAACTATTGCAAGTCAGCTTGGGATAAGCGTAAGTGTATTTTTATTTTGTTTTGTATTGATTCGTCGTATTTATTGAGCATAGATAATTAAAATTTTATTTAACTTTCAAGGAAATAACAGTTCAACTTTGGGTGAGGAGATACGCTTTGACTGAAGATGTAAAGGCAAAGCGATCGGGTCCACGCCCATGGGGTTTCACATCAGAACGCCATCGACAAATTGTGAATACTCACAGCCATGTCTGACATGGAGGGTCGGATAATACTATGGAGGAAACCAAACAAACGACTCCTTTCACAAAATATACTACCTGTTCAAGCAAGTGGCAGAATTACCATAGGTAAGATGTGATATAAATAATAAGTATTACCATGCGAATTCTGCTACAAAATCAGTTTCTTTTACTAGAGACTAAATGACTTATCTAGTAAATTTCCAACATCTTTTTTATTACAAACTGCCTGTCCAGACAATTTTTAATTGAATTTATACCCCTACCTACAAGTCTTGAGAAGTCAGTGTTTTTTTCAGGTTATTGGGGCTGGATGTCATCCATGGGCCCAGGAGAACTCGTAGAAATTGGTGGCCGCTTGGGGAACAATATTTACAAGTGTTGAAAAAAGTTATGATACTACAGTGCTCGTTGCTTATCCAGTATCTCAAATGAAAAGTAGGCTAGAACAAAGTATACCAAGCGAGGGTTATCCAATTCGATATTAATGTTGAGTAAACAATAAATTAGTTTTGCTATGGTAGTTCTAGCTTGCTTTTCATTTAACGTATTGCACAATGATGCTTAAAATTTCTCTTAATGAGTAAATAATGGTCTGTTACACACGAGAGATCTAAATTGTTAATGTTTATTAGATGCTGCCTACAACAAAGTAGACCTTACAGTATACTGTGGTATAGGTATTCTAATAATAACAAAACATGTTTGTTCTACTTGTGTGTTGACTTTTATTTACAAGGATTATAAAACAACATAGTTGTGTGAAAAGGAACCGAAAATGTAATAAATTTTCTTAATATAAGTTAATATCATTGTAATGTAATTTATTTTCTCTTTCTTTCTATTGTATTAATAAAATAACATCACATAAAATCTGAGATGTGTTTATTATATTCCAATCATACCCTATTTCTTATTAGTAAGAAAACAGATTATAGACAATTATTATGCTATAAAGTCATAGGTGAAAAAAAGCAAAAATAACATCGGTATAAGGAATCGAACATCCTACCCTAGAACACAAGCCGGACCCTTGAACCACTCATCCAGATTGTGATTGCTAGTTTAGTCGAAATTAAAGATAGCTTTTATTTTAGCTAGCTCAATTGTTTTAAAAATCATTTTCATTACTTACCAGCTTATTTTTTTCTTTTACAATAATAGTAGTAGTTTTCTTTGTTATTTTAGTTACTAGTGCTTTGTCAAAAAAAGCAAAAAATTGTTTAAGTAAAGCAGCAGGATTCGTTCCTGGTATGTCTATTAGGGGGGGTAAGCAAATAATGAACGCCTCTGTACCTACGATAATGTAAGCTACATTGAGCTTATAATTTATCTATCCTTACTGACCTTATTATAACATAGCTAAGGTTAATGTAATTTGATTATGTGTAAGGTGCCTTAGGCCAACGATAAATTAATTTAGATAGGCTAAGTTACTAGATTACTTACCTACATTACTATCTTAATTATGCTCTGACCTAATTGATGATGTGATTAAATGAAAATAAAAATACGTTTTCACTATTTATTAAGAAAAACACAGTTATAATATACAAAGTAGTCACCATGTACCTAGTATTTACATACTAGTATAAAAAGGAAATTAGTAGCATAACAAAAAATAAACATAACATTATGTACCTACATAGGTAGGTATCAATCAAGTAAGTAGGTATCATTATTATAAAAGGAACTTCCAACAATAAAGGACCATTATAACTTAGTACAACATAGCAGTAAGTACCTACCTACTTATAATCTTTGACAAAACTATAGCCTACAAGACAACACTAATAAGTCTTCAAATTATAAATTTTTACTTGTAACTAAGCACCATGTATTCATACACCATGAACCTATGTAGCAACTATGACGAAAGTTTTTTGGTATCAATAATAAATTATGTTGTAAAGCGCTACCCCGACTCACACGCTACGCCGCTTCCTATTTTATTTTATTATAACCATAAAAAAACGAATTTTAGAAAATCCATTGGGCAGTTTGTGATATTTTTCGTAAGCTTTTTGGTGTCTCTGTTATAGGTTTTATTTTATATAGTTTACGCAAAAACGCGATAAACGAATTTGGTGGCCACCAAGAGCAAGTTTGCATCTCTGCATAAATTATACAAAACAGAACCATTACAGAGGCATTAAATAGCTTATGATAGATATTGCAAACTGCCCAATGGATTATGGATATTCCTTTGTTTAATTATTATTAGATAATAGTGGCGGCGATATTCAACACAGAATAATCAGTCACAAAGTAAGAAATAGGGAATTATGGTTTAAGGAACAATTATTACATACCCTTAAGCCGCCTAGGGCCTTCCTTTACCTATAAAGGAACTATTAATTATTATTACTCACTGGTCTTATAAACGATTATGTCTTACTGTTAAAGCTCAGTACTTCAAACAAATCGACGGATATAACTACAGGTCAATTGTTTACAATGTCTAACATTTTCAGCTAATTGAGATCAATAAATTATTATACTTAATCAATTAATTAATTAATCAGTCTTAAACAGGTTTCTCCTGAAGATTAATTTTAGTGATCTCTTCAACGCAAAAACCTAGGGAAAATGGTGCACAATCATCACAAAATAGTGTTACAGATAAGTTGACTATTGGTCAGTGTTATCTTCGATGTCAGTATCGGGCAAAGTATCTTTCGCCTTTTTGTTGAAAGTTAAAGCTAAGTACTCTGCCTGAAACTGTTGAGGTATAACTTGATCTGAGCAAAGCTTCAATAAATCTTTGTGTTTTTTCTCATTGATTGGCAGGGGTGTTAGATAGCAGTCCGGTAAGTCAAGAAGCTTTGTCTTGGATGCGACTTCAATACGGGACACAGGTGCCTCCGGATCCATAGAGAATTTAACCGCTGCTGATGAACGGTTCTTTTTGAAAGTGGCGACTCGTATTTTGCTTATCTTACCCACAAGATTTCCCACGAAATACTTGTCTGCGAGTAAATCCCATCTCTTAAAATCTTTGTGAGATAACTGCTCAACATCAAAAGGCTTTGGATTTTGTCTTGCCGTTTGGAATACCGTATACCATTGGGAAGGCGCCCAGATAGTGGTATTTTTAACCTGGTTTTCAATAGTCGCATGTGCCGAATCGACTGTCATATAGGTATGACCCGTAAGTAAAAAGTTCATTTGAATGCATGCAATAGTCCTGCAACGCTGCAGTGTGTCGTGCATCATTGCAAGGACGATTTTATTTCGGTTTTGACCGGGACAACAGTCACAATAAAGTAGAAGTCGTTTTATATTTCCGCGTTCGTCAAGCATCGTTATGTATTTGCTTAATATTGAAGCCATCTCATTAGCACCACGGTTGCCCTTGCTTTCGTCCCAATAATAGCAATAAACATTGCGCGTACCGTTTTCGTAGATAACTGCATTGTAAACGGCCAACTTGCGTGAATAAAATAATAACATGCTATCACCATAAGGTGTGTTTAACACTTTTTGCAAGTCAAAACTTATGCAAATGGATGCTGAGTCTTTTAAATGAATGCTTTTGTGCATCTTGTAGCGATTGTATGTGTGGTCTTTCTCAATAAGGTGTGCTTCGTAAGCTCGCCGCTCTTCTGGTGTAAGATCCGTTTTATTTTCGTACTGACAACATTTCAAACATTTGTCTTTTTTCGGGATATGGAAAGCTATATTAAAGTTTCCATTAAAACATTTTCGGAAAATGCTCTCCGAAACAAACGTTAGTCCTTGAAAGCTACGATGTTCTCTATACTTTCTATATAAATTGGCCAAGTTTTTGTATTCTGCCGGGAGGTATGTTCGAGTACTATCCTTCCTACAATAATGCGAAGGAACCGCGGGTAAACATTTTATATAGTTTTCTACGGCCGCAATCTCATCATTGTTTACTTTGTTAGGAGGTACACCTTTACCCCTTTCTGATTCTTTGGCAGTACCAAACTCATCGGCGGTCGAAACCGTATAATAAATATATTTACTAGACACATCAATCGTTCTGCACAAGAATTGCAGACATATTTGGCGATGAGCTTCACCATCCGTAATGTTGTACTTGAACGTTGTTGTGCGTCTTTCTGAGTCCTTAGCCCTCTTTCTTTTGATAGCAGTTTTCTGGGTTAGGCTAATGATCCAATCTTTCCTTCTCTGTTCTGAAAGGCTCCAAAAATGGTTGAAAATGCTTAACCTTCTTTCTTCTGATATATCACAGCAGTTGTTTCCACATTTCTTGCCCACGCAAGGGTTTGGTTGGACTTTTTTTTCTTGAACAACTTCTCCGTTCTTTTTAGTGTAACTCTGACCAGATAATCGTTTTTGGTTAGCAACTTTTCTTTTATTTTTTCGAGTTTTTTTCGTAGCTTTGCTCCCTACAATTTCATCTTCGTTATCAAGAGTAAGTCTTTTCCTTTTCTTGCGACTTTCCGGCTCCCACTCATCCGAGCTTCCCGCATCGCCAAAAGCATTCATTAAGGCTACCTCGTCGTCTGACATATAATCAAAATAGTCTTTCTTTCCTGGTCGGGTTATTCTTAATGTAGAGGATTGAGTATTAGCGGCGGTTCCTGATGATGTACCTGGAAGAACTTCCAACGGTTGTTGGGAAACATAAGATTCAACTACGATCGGCTCGAAGTTTGGAATACTTAATATTTCCATTGTAGGTGAATCATAACTGTTGAATTCAGTCGCGAATGATGTGCTGGGAAAATCTTCGGAGTTCCAGCAGGCAGCAGACGCAGCGTCCGGCGCGGGGCTCATGAAGATGGCAGACACAGCACCCGGCACGGAGTTTGTGACGACGGCAGACACAGCATCCGGCGCGCAGTTTTTTACGATGGTAGACACAGCATCCGGCGCGGACTTGGTGAGGATGGCAGACGCAGCATCCGGCACGGAATTCGTGAGGATGGCAGCCGCAGCATCCGATGCGGAGCTCGTAAGGATGGCAGATGCAGCATCCGATGCGGAGCTCGTGACGATGGCAGACACAGCATCCGGCGCGCAGTTTGTAACGATGGTAGACACAGCATCCGGCGCGCAGTTTGTAACGATGGTAGACACAGCATCCGGCGCGGACTTGGTGAGGATGGCAGACGCAGCATCCGGCGCGGAATTCGTGAGGATGGCAGACGCAGCATCCGATGCGGAGCTCGTAAGAATGGCAGATGCAGCATCCGATGCGGAGCTCGTGACGATGGCAGACACAGCATCCGGCGCGCAGTTTGTAACGATGGTAGACACAGCATCCGGCGCGCAGTTTGTAACGATGGTAGATACAGCATCCGGCGCGGAATTCGTGAGGATGGCAGACGCAGCATCCGATGCGGAGCTCGTGAGTATGGCAGACGCAGCATCCGATGCGGAGCTCGTGAGGATGGCAGACGCGGCGTCCGAAGTGGAGCTCGTGAGGATGGCACACTAAAATAATTAAATTTCATCTATAGCACAGCATAGATACCTACGTACGACATGATAGATTTGCCCAACATAGTTACACGACGACCTCTGTGGCGTGGCAGGGGTAGTTACGAGTACATAAAGTACTTGAGGTTTAACTGTTACAAATCAATAAAATTATTTTGACGACCTCTGTGGCGCGGTGGGCGAAGGTCCGCCTGCGACGCAGGAGGTTGCGGGTTCGATTCCCGCCTCGGGACAAATATTTGTACGATCTGCAGATATTTGTTCAGGGTGTCTGGTTGTTTCCTATGTATACTAAAAAATATCTATCTATGTAATAATATTGTATTATGTATATCTATTGCCGTGTGGTGCCGGCATAGAATTTCACCACCCCAACTCTTCCCGTGGGTGTCGTAAGAGGCGACTAAGGGAAACACACCGGGGGGCGGGCAGCAGCGCCTTCTGCAGAACAACTACACCGAACTGCGATCCCCAACCCGCATGCCCAGCGTGGGGATTATGGGCAATAACCCCCACATAATGATGCCATATATGGCGCTCATTAGGAGAGGCCTATGTCCAGCAGTGGACTATTATAGGCTGGTGATGATGATGATGTATATCAGTCATCTAGTACCCATAACACAAGCTCTGCTTAGCTTGGGGCTAGATGATGCTGTATGGATTGTCCGGTATTATTTATTTATTTTATTTATTTACCTTATCAAATTCAGAAAGGAGGCTCTTGCGACATTTTTTATTTTTTTGTATGCCTGATTTTTTTAATGCCATGTCTAGAATGTCTTTATGTCGACCTCTTCTTTCCATTTTACCTAAAATAAAACAATACATTCAAAATAATAAATATCAGTTAAACGTCATTCTTATTAAAGTATTCACAAGAACCTATTATTAATATTATAAATTAAAATAGTAACCATTCAAATAAAAAGCAAGGACCCATTTCTGCTATCGTTGCAGAATCGAAACATAGATAGAATCATTAGATAAAAAAAAACACCAGATAGTGCGTGCGGGTGCCACTTAGACGGAGAGATTCATAGAATGGTTTCAACCTTGGTCCTGTTAACGTGCGTCCCTCCCTCTATCTGTAGATTCTTTCATCTAAAATAGAATACTAAAATGTGTCATTGTGTGACAATATCAATTGTCAAAGTAAAGATATAGGTTTAGCAGAATAAGTTCCCAGGCTAGAGAAATAAATAACATACCATTGACAGGAACTTTGGCGCACTTTTTGCAAAAACAATCCGCGCAAGCACGCGTGCTTCCGCCGTCACTGCACGCGGGCGTCTGAATTTGGAATAAGCGACTCCCAAAACTGCTACTTGTTTACAACTAAGTGATACAAATTGGCATAAGCGCCAATTCATAAATGATCACTGTAAGGTAATACGGCGTAAGCGACAAAGTTGTATTAGAATACTAAATAGTAGTAGGGTATAACCGACATTTCATTATCAAATTTGATTTTAGTAATTGCGTATAAGCGACAATTGTATTGTAAACCTGTAAATGGTAGTAAGGTATAACCGACAGTTCAATTATGATTAGATTTTAGTAATTGCGTATAAGCGTCAACTGTATGGTAAACTTGTAAATGGTAGTAAGGCATAACCGACGCTTAATGTTTTTGATGACAAAAGTAAAGAGACATAAGTTCCAGCTTTCAAAACAGGTGCTTATGGTATAAAGCCGTAAGCGCCCGGATTCTCTACGCCAGTAAAAAGTAAAAGTAGATTACCGACTATAAACCAAAATTAATGCCATTTTTCAAGGGTTCAAACGCCTTGAAGCTAAAAACGACCTAAAATTCGGTCGGTTACAACGAAATGATACTTCGAAAAGGCAGTTTTTTGCTTGGGCATAAGCGTCACAAAAGTCGTCCTAGAGCCATGGGAGTAAGCGCATTCGATACAGTGGAAAATTTTAAGTAAGATGGCATTCAAAAGTCATTTTCGCCCAACATGTCGCTTACGCCCTATTACCTTTTAACCGTCGAATTGGATATTCCAGAGCCACAACCGATTTCACAAAGCAGCGAGACATGTATCCCATACGTTTTTGTAGGCGACGAGGCATTTGCGTTATCTACGAATTTAATGCGCCCATACGCAAAAAAGATTTGGATGAAACCAAAAGAACGTTCAATTACAGGCTTTCTAGAGCAAGAAGATATGTAGAATGCAGTTTTGGAATTTATGCAAACAAGTGACGTATATTTCATAGACCTCTAAATGTTCAATTCGCTCTAGCAAAAGATATCATAAAAGCTACTTGTGTCTTACATAATTTTGTAAGAGACCGAGATGGCTATTGTTTCGACGACTCACTCAGTTGCCCTTTGCCAGAAAATGTAACACAGGAAGGATTAAGAAGGAACAATAAAACTGCGTTGAGATACAGAGAATTGTTTGCCGAATATTTTATGACTGATGGGAAATTAGAATGGCAAAGAAATATGATTTAACTGAAAATAGACGTATTACTTTGTTCTAAGATGTTTAAAGTATGTTTAGTTTCGTTTAAATATATGTAATAATAATAAGAAATACTTACCAAGATTTTTTTTTGCCTCTGTTGTCATCTCCTCTTTTCCAAAAATATCTACTAATTCTTCCCATTGTTTCCGTTTTAAATCTCTATTCTTATAAACTGCTCCTTCACAATTCCAAATAGCTTCTCGTTGTTGAATTTCAACAATGAATTTCTCTGTGTCGAAGTTCATGGCTGCGCAACTGAAAACACGTGCATACTTCACCGGCGGCTCGCCGCAAACTAACCGCCAGTGCGTATACACAAGATGGCGGCTAGCCGCGAAGCGGGCCGCGTCACTCCATTCAACCGCCGCGGTTGAAATTTTGTGGCGGTTTAGTGCGTACAATCATAAGCGGTTGCATATTAAACTGGAAAAGCGGCTAGCCGCGCGGTTAGCCGCCCCCGCGGTTAGCCGCTAGTGCGTAAGAGCGCTTAGGATAGAGGCGAGTTTGCTCCAAGGCTTATTGCATGGATGGTTTTATGAAAGATATCCTACCTTCATAGCTTGAATAAAATCGAATTAATTTTAGAATTTCAAGATTCTAATATAACTAGATTATGCCCGCGGCTTAGCACGTTATTTTTTCAATAAAAAGTAGCCTACATGTTATTCCGGGTTCATATATTTTATCTCTTTTCAGAGCTTTGGCTCTTATATCAGAGCGCCAATCTTGCCAGCACTGTAATTTATAAACAAAATTTGTATTTACATGTCTTGTACTCAATAACTAAGGACAAAAACAATGAGTATAACAATAAAATTAAATTTCTTACTTTCAGCCACTTCTTAGGCGTTTTCGTAGCGCCTGACCCACACGCGTTTAGAATTTCTGACAATTCATTTAGTTTGATTTCTTTTTGTCGAGCGGCATCGGGGCCCGTGACTCGGCCCCGTGCGAAGTCCACATAACTTTTCATGAACTCCAACATCTTCTGACGTTGCTCCATAGAGACTCTATTACCCTGCAAATTTGTGTAATTTCATTTGATACACGTAATTAATTTAAAAATCAAGGCGCATATATAAAATAAAAACTTACTTTGTTTGCTTGCATAATTAGTAATTATTAGGTATCAGAATTTTACGGTACGGTCGCAATATTACAGTTTCTTGTTAGGAAAGTTTGTCGCGGCGCGTTTGATTATATCCGGTAATTTATAATCTTTGAATTGAAAACCGAAAGAAGCACTGACTGTCCTCCATGCATACAGTGTTGTCTATGTTTGCGAAGAAGGTTTGCGTTTTTATAACTACACTTCATTTAAAATTGACCACAAACTTCCAAATGTAGGTTTAATTTCATCAACTAATATTGAAATAGTTGTAAATAATGTACAAAGTTAATTACAAGCTTATTTTATTAATTTTTCTTACATTTTCATTTCTACCATGAACTAAATTTTCTACCATTTTTAAAGCATTCCCCGTAAATGCTTTCCGTGTAATGCTAGCAACCGAGTGAGACTGTGAATAGCGTTTTCGAATCGGCTCGGTAGGAAATCCGTAAACGAGTGTCAAAAGTCAATTCCGAGACGGAAACATTTCGATCGAGTTAGAATCAAGGAACTTTTACCCGACCTGGAATGTGCACAGGCTGCCGATGCGCGGTCCGAGTGAGATAGCTTTGCGAGAGCCCTCTGTCCCTTTCATTAGGGTGACCAAACAATGTAGGTATTTAGGACATAATTACGTGAACAAAATCATTTGATTTCATAAAATCATAATGCTATAGGTTATAGAGGATAAAATAAAATAAAACGCATGCAATGATTCATAAACATAATATTTATTGGTATTAATGTACTTACAGTCATGGTCACACATTACTAAACAAAACAGTTTTATGCAACTTCTGTCTTAAATTTGTTTTCTGACCTCTAATTTTTAATGTTTGAGTTTTACCGTGGCTCATCAAACGGGCGGTAAGATAATAAGACGCAATGCTTTTAGTAAGTTGCATTTCGTGTGAATCTTCACAATGAAATGATTGAACAGGATGTGGTTGATCAAAACATTCTCTCAAAATACTATAAAAGTTTTGCAAAACAAATAATATAATTTTGTTTTTATTTACCTTTTTTAATGACTCTGAGCTATAAAATTTGAATATTTTTTCCGTATACAGAATGATTTGAAAAACAAATTTAGAAACATATTTTAATTTTCCTCTGTCTACGAATGACGTAAAGGATGAAACTGTGCATATATCAATTGAGTTCATATAGTCATGATCCTCATGTTTCTTAATAAACAAGGCAGAAAGACAATATTTGCAACTTAACTTTTCGGATATACTTTTTGCACAGCATCCAGCCATGTAGTATAGTATATTGTTTTTGTAATACGAAAATTCTTCATTGTCAACATAAAACAGTAAATTGACAAGTTGTTGGTCTTCGCTAGCCTCGTGATTGTCTATAACTGCTCGTTTAGGATGTCTGAATTCCAAAACTGGAGTCATTTCAAAGTCATCCTCACTGACACAATTAGCGTTTACACAGGGTTGTACGCTATTGCGAAACAAAAGTTTTCGCAACGTGTACCGAAATTGAAGCGAACTCGGGTTATCATTTAAGGCACCACATCGCCTAACGCATGAAAAAAATATTTCAAGATTATCTTGCGAACATTTATAAGTTAAAAAGTATTTCATTGCGTTTTCGTTATCTTTTAGTAAATCAAGACACAAGTTTGCAAAGCTGTATGTGTCAATAATAAATCCAAGAGCAGGAGTTCTGCGACGGTGTTCAAGGATATGTGTGTCATTGATTTTTAAACTCATCAAATAGTTCCTAGTTTCGGTGAGCGCATTCATCCAAATTTCAAGGTTTTGCAGACGTAAGGGTGACTTAAAGCCTTTGCCAAAGGGATTTTTCGAATTCAATATATCAAATATTCTATCCAAAAATCGAATATACTCAACAGTTGCTTCGCTTCCTTCAAAACGCTTATCGCCACTTTTTGTTAGGAACATCGGCAACTGAATTGCTCAACACTTGTGCTGCTAATTTGACATTCATTTTTTTACCAGAAAAATTAATGTGGTTACTAGTAAGTTTGTTGGCTAGTTTCAACCCTTCCTCTTCTTGTATTGCATCTAATTGCTTTATAAAGTTGAATTTTATGTCACCTTTCGGAGAATTGATATTAGTTTCTGCAAAAACATTTCTGGCCAGCTTGAGCATATGGGGAGTATCTAAAATGCAGTGGATTTGGCAGTCTTTTGGTGGGTGTTTAAAACTTGTCTTCATTTCAGGTAGTGTGAACCTACATCCCAAAAGCTCATAAGTCTTGATATTAACACAAGTTCCATCACAGGTTAAGGATCTTACTGTAATATTTTCTTCTGATAACAACCTAATGGCTGTTAATATTAACTGTGATTGAAGCTCAGCTGATATTTTGTTAATAAAAAAGTAAGCTATGGGACATTTACATCTTTTTGTGTAAGATACAACCATGAGAACAAGGGCTTCGGTAGCTAAGGCCTCAGAGTCATTGGGTATGATTCCCCCATAATCTACATAGCCCCAAAATTTATCCGTTTTCTTATCGAATTTTAGTTCTGTTCTTATTGCCATAGAATCAAAAAGAAGGGCCACATTTTTAAGAGAGGCATCCCTGGCTGCAGTTTCTTTTAAGAACATGATGACTTCCTGAATGTAACCAACACTACAGTCACGTGTAGCTAAAAGCCTTCTCAGTGTAGCTGGATGAGGGAGACACACATGTTTTCTCAAAAAAAGATACGCTTTTGGGCTGTAAAAGTGCAAAGTTAGAGCAAAAGATTTTAATTCTTCACTATATCTTACTTTTTTGTTACTAATAGCATGATTAAACTGCTCATGAATATGCACAAAATTACTTTTTATGACATCTTAGATTTCTTCTGGGTCATGGGTCTTTTTTTTGACTACATTTAACAAAGATTTAAGACTATCGATTCTCAAGTCTCTTCTTTTAACGCGCTGCTTAAGAACTTTAACTTCTCGTTTTAAATCGTCAATTTCCTTACATTCATAGCGAATTTTTTTTGTAGGAGGTTCCTCGGAGGTGCTCGGCATAGGACTGATTTCAAGCTTTTGCTCAGGAACTACTGAAATATTCCCGGGTTTTTCAACAAACACTTCTTCATCTATTACTGGAGCAGCTTGAATAACCATATGGCTTAGAACAGCTATCTCTTTTTCTGGTGGAATAATCTTAGGAAAAATAGTTGGAACAGCATCGGATTTCAGTTTTGAAACTGAACAATGTGCTATTATATCCTGGGGCTTGAAGTGCAGACTACAAATAACAGAATATTTTTTGATATTTGAATTACTTGGTATGACATCCAGCCACTTTTTTCTCAAAGATTCTTCACTAGGAAATCTGAAATTAATTAATAATTTGAAAAAATAAAATAGGTACAATTTCTTTTTTAAAGTCAAGATTTTATTCAATCATGATTCATAAAAGACAAGGTATTTCGTCAGTATTTTTTCTATTTTTTTGCTCTCGAGCTTTTATGAATCATGATTGAATAAAATCCTGACTTAAAAAAAAAATTATACTTATTTTATTTTAAATTTTTTAGAATTAATATATTTTGTCATCATCAAAAAGTTCTCATCAAGACCAATCTAACGAGCCCAAACACGGTAGGTATCAGACTACTGGGATGCAGATTCTGTGAGCACCTTCCATCTCCATCATCAGATCCTGAATATCACGTCATCATCAGAAATTACTCATCAAGACCAATCTAACAAGCCCAAACACGGTAGATATCCATCTACTAGGATGCAGATCCTGTGGCCACCTTCCGTCTCCATCATCAGACCAGCTCAATTCTCTCTGATTGCTGATTGCGAAAATAATCCTGAAAATCCGTTCATTATAGGCACACTACTTCATGAATTGAAAAATACTTACTTGAAGAAAGAAATACCGCATCCCGCATAGGATTCGCTTTTACAGCCTGGAATCGCACATTTTTTAACCAATTTTATTATGTACGAATAAAGAAATATTGCCGAATTACGGTTAAATAAATATCACCACGTTGATCACCACAATTATAACAAATCCAAAATGGCTGATGGGATGCCAGTTCAACTTAGATACATCCTACCACATCCTACTAATAAATCTATTCTTTTTCAAACAACACTTTAATACCGTGTCCAAATTATTGGAAAAAGAAAATGACATTTTAAACGATAATTTAAAAATATTAGGATTATTAGAAAGACAAGCAGAAAGATTGTAATATTTTTTAACAAGAGATGACAAACTTGTTTTTTTTTTACCATTCCTACTACGTTTGAAAAAACAACCCTTCTGGCAACACTTAAGAAAGGGACACAGGGCTCCCGAAGCGCTTTCTCTCTCGGACCGGATTTCTCTCTGACTAAATGTTAATCGGAAATAGAACTTAATTTCATATACATAAGGTTATTTTCTTATCGAGGAAAAAATGTCGGTGCACATTCCAGGTCGGGTAAAAGTTCCTTGGTTAGAATAGCCCTGCAGTTCACTCTTGTAAACCTGCGAGTATGGACGCGCGTGGTCGGGCGGCTGACACTTTCATTGTGATTCACCATCTTATTAGTAAAAAAAAGAAAAGAAAAAGGCATTGGTGGATGAAAAAATTATATCTTAATAGATCGCTATATGGCCCGAAACTTCTGGAAGACATAAGATATGAAGCCGTTGTAGACACTATAAAAAAATTTACGCGATTGTCAACTACAGAGTTCGAATTAATAAAATCATTAATAGAAACAAGTGTTATGAAAATGAACACACAATTTCGAGAGGCAATATCAGTTACTGAAAGATTAGCAATAACTTTAAGATTTCTGGCAACTGGAGACTCCTATACTAGCCTACCTTTTTCGAGTATCAAAACAGTCAATTTCAAGAATTGTTCCTGAAGTTTCTGATGCACTTTGCGATGCACTAAAAGACTGGGTAAAGGTGAGTAAATAAAATATCTATCTTTTACTATTTTATTTATTAATGATATAATTGTTATTATTATTTAGGGAAAAAAAACATCCATAGGCAATGGCGTTGGTTCACGTTCAGCAGTAGGAGTAGTGTCTGGAATCTGAGAAGACGGAGTCGAAGCCTGAGGAGATGGCGTTGAGGAGTAGTGTGACTGTGAATAATTTTGGGTACAATACCCATAATTCGAATATTTTCCTAGGTCAGCATCAAATATCACATTGTTAATCGCTTGCTTGACGTAAATTTAAGTGCGTGAATCATATTTACGGAGTTCATTAGCAATGTGCTGGCCGTAAGAAAAATATGGGTCAGCAGATGATGCAACGGATTCAGTAAGAACCTGAAATGCTTTTTTCAGCATAGGGGAATCTTCTTCAGCGTTTACCTTTTTCTTTTTCTTTACTCTCAGATTATCTGGAGCATTCATAATGTCATAATGCTTTCTTCACTTTTCGCACGGTCTTTCTCTCAGGTCATCTGATACTCTTTTTCTGGTGGCTCCTGTTCAGCGAACATCATTCTATAGTGCATCATTTACGGCTCAAGCTGTCCGACTTTGGAATGAGCTACCAGTTGATATAAAAAAGGCTACATCACAACACTCTTTCAAAAGAAAAGTGTATAATCACTATCTAGGTATCACATCAAATTAGGTTGTATTGTAAGCGTGTCCTTTAAATTTTTCAGTAGGTAATGTTATTAGTTATGTTGCTATGTATTAGTTTATTAATTTTTTTTTTTTGGTATATGTGTATTAGGATAATAAAATGTTAGCTAGGTATGTATTAGTATATTAATCTTAGTTATTGTGTATTAGGATAATTAGTTTGTATATATTTAAAATAAGCACCGCCATCCTATGATTTTCTCCCGACACCTTGGTTGCCTGGAAGAAATCGCTTTAAGCGATAAGGCCGCCAATTCCATTGCCTCTCTTTAAGATTAGTTTAATTAAGGAATGAATGTTTAAATAAGGCTTTGAAATAAAGTATTATCTATCTATCTATCTAATGTCACTTTGTGGTTCTATTTCTTGTTCCATAGCAGAAGGTGTAATTGGTCCTGGTCCTGTATCATCATTATTTTGTGCTATTTGTGCTGTTGCCAACTATAAAAAAATACGAATGTTTAATTAATTGTTGTAGGTACCGGACTCAGAAGAAGAATGGTTGCAGAAAGCAAACGATTTCGAAAACAAATGAGACTTTCCTCATGCAGTAGGTGCATTGGATGGCAAACATGTAGTGTTACAAGCACCTATAAACAGTGGCACAGAATTTTTCAACTACAAACAGTTTTTTAGTTAAGTATTACTAGCTTTAGTCGATGCAGACTATTGTTTTACGTATGTAAATGTGGGCTGTCAAGATAGACTATCTGATGGATGGAGGTATTTTCAAAAATACAAAGTTATACAAAAAACTAGAAGAAAAATCTGAGACTTCCTCCTCCATCCATTCTCCAAGTGCTCTATTCCTTCAAAGTACCGTATGTGATTCTAGCTGACAAAGCTTTTGCTTTAAATGAATATACTATGAAACCATTTCCAGGAGATCTAGAAAGGTGTGCCGAGAAAAGAATCTTTAATTACAGGTTATCTCGAGCACGTAGATGTGTGGAAAATGCATTCGGGATTCTGAGCTCAGTTTTGAGAAAGATTGCTTCTAAAATTGTTTTAGCAACAATACATTTGCATAATTATTTGAGAAAAAGAACTCTGACAAGATCACAGTACACGCCGCAATGATGTATAGATAGTTAAGGAAAAGAGGGGCAAATGATACCTGGAACTTGGAGAAATGAACCTGCCCCTACATCACTACTGCCTCTTAACTATATCCCAAGGAGAGCGGGAAATTTTGCACAACAAATACGTTCACACCTAGCCCATCACTTTGTTACCAATGGTGCAATATCTTGGCAAAATAGATATTAAAACTTGTTCTCACATTTTCAGACATTGTGTCCAATGTTTCATTGTTTAGATCTTTATCCCTCATGAAATTAAAGTCATCGAAAGCAAACCACTTGGAAACGTAAACTTCAGTTGTCGCTGTAATAAAAATAAAAATTATTTACGTAGAGTCCTTTTCACGAAAGAAGTCCCCTAGACGCGGCGCTGTAGTAGTACGACCGAATGAAGCCAGCAAGCATATGGCAATCTGTCAAATTTAGTTCCACCATTTGCCGAGGGACTTTTTTCGTGAAACGGACTCTAATTACAATAATGCGTTTTATTATTTGTTGTAAATGCAAAATAAATAGGTACTTACCAGAACCAGTACGACAACTTTTAGCTTTTCAAGATTTTTCTCTTCTGTAGGACGCCAAAAGCGTAGTCATTTTCTTTTTCAAGCCAGGAATAGGTAAATCCATTTTCTTACTGATTTCTAACCACGCATCATACCTCAGTCAGCGATTTATTGTGGCATTGGGAGGATTTGCTGTTCCACAAATTTTTTTTAGCGCTTTATATACATATAACAATATACAATTGTATTAGTAAACGGCACTTTTCGTTGTCCATTTTTACGTATTCGCCGCGCGAGCCAAATCACCAAAACTCAACCGTCCCCACTGCGCGCGAGCGAACGACTGAAGCTCCTTTGACGCGGTCTAATAAACCGACAGCGAGTGGATCGCCCCGCGGCAATGTTCGCGTCGCCGCGCGCGGCGGTCCCGTCTACATAGAGCGCGGCCGCGCCGCGCGCGCCAATGTTCGATGGTTTGCCGCGCCTAATTTATACGCGGCTTTAGTGTTGCGTGTTTGTGTTTCGTATCTTGATACAGACTGTGCCACATATTCTTCATATGTTGGGCTGAGTGTGATAAGTCTCATTATCCATTCTTTCACTCGTCGATGAATTATTTTGTGTGAGGTACATCCGTGGCACATATTCTTCATATGTTGGCTGACTGCTTCACTGAGTGCGAAAGCTACTCTGAGCCTCATTGTGTGGTCGGTCTGTGGTACATTCGTGGCACATATTCTTCATCATATGTTGGCTGAGTGCCATAGTTACCTTGAGCCTCATTATCCGTTGTGTCATTTGTCAATGAACTGTTAGGTCTTGGGTACATATTTTGAATTTCCATTGCCACTGCGAACACTCTAGAACGAAACTGCAATTTTTGTACTAGATCAAAGCTTTTTAACACTGGGCTCAAAGAAGAAAAAAAGGCCAGGTCATCGCTGTTAATATCTGGCGTTTGATTGCTTAGCAAAGTTAACAGTTCTTTTTCAAACTTGTTATTTTCTTGGAGGGGTTGGCGTTTCTTTCTTTTTGGTATGCGAGGCATTTGCGTCGATCCCTGCTCTTGTTGTTGTTCCGATTGCGTGTTTTCAGCATTCTCCAATGTAGACATATTGGAGGTGTCTTCCGTATTATTAACTCTTAATCACTGACGTACGAACGACATTCGTCACCGAATCCGTTTATTGTTCAAAACTTCGTTTAGCGAGGGAATACGATTTCGTCGTTTTTGGTAGTTTCCAAGCCTCGAGTGACGATTGCACAGCGGGGAAATGTGGAAGTGTAGCGCAAGTCTAAGTAGGTGAATTCGACGACCAGACGTATCACATTCGTATGGTCAGTGTTAGTGCAACTTTTTGAGTTTATGTTTATTTTTTGTTTGTAGATAAAATGAATAGCAAACAGAGTAATAACTTTTCTAAGGCCTTCTATATCTCAGAAGAGACAGCAAATCCAAGTTAGCAGCAGTAATGGAGATGAATTAATAGAATATTAGTACTGTGTGAGTCTAACGTCTATCATCTGTAGATGAAGATGTTTGCATTCATTTGGAACGCGGAAATTCTTCGGAAGATGAACATAAAAATAATAAAAATGAAGATATGATTTGAGACCTTGAACATTTTTTTTATTTATTAGATAAACGTTTATTTCTGAAGGTCTTACATATTTTTATTGCTACATGTATTTCAAGCAGAAACGATGTAGAACATTTGTTTTCAGGTTGTTCGTTGCGTGGTCTGCTGATCTGCTTGTAATGTTCAAAACGAACCTACAATAACTGCCGTTAAAAAGTGCCTTTATATGTGATTTGTTGATGAAGCGTTATTGATCTCATAAAAACACTCCTACTTACGTCATAAAATGAAGGAAAAAAGTTACTATATTTAAAAGTTAGTTTTTGCCAGAAGGTGACGTGCCTTGGCAAAATAATTGTATATACAGTATAACCCGCTTAAGACGATTTCGCAGGGACCCTACCAAAAACGCGTCTTAAGCGAGAAAGCGTATTATGCGGGATAAGGAAAAAAAATGTATTTGTTCTAATTTCGGTCTAAAAAGGTCTTAAATTAAACATTTATAAATTAGGTACATTTAATACGTAGTGTAATTATAACTACATTATGTAAAATAATCACATATAATACATATCATATATAATAATGATATTTTGGTTTGACAGAAAGATTTTGATGCATTAGAAATTAAAAGATTTCCAACATAATTTCACTTCTGCAGTGCGTCTTCGCTTTGATCCAAAGAAGCTACATTGCGTCTTAAATCATTAACAGCTGATAATGCCTGAACACCAGCCAGAGTTGACTCATCTTCGTTTACATCATTATCACTTAAGGCCTCCTTTAGTGTGTTATTCACATTCTCAATAAAATATTCAAGTGATTGAATTTCGTGCACGTGTCATCAACAGAAGAATATGCAGGAAAACACTGCAGTATCTTGGGTTTTTCTTCTTCCAACACGACGTCAACCAGCTCTTGGTTAGACCTCTCGGCTCGAGCTCGGGCGTATTAAACGGGATGACGAATCGTATTAAGCGTTAAGAAATGTATGAAAATATGTCTCAAGTTGCAGGGACTGGCGTAAAGTGGCGTATTAAGCGTGAAATCGTATTAAACGTGATCGTCTTAAACGGGTTCTCTGTATTGAACTCATAATTGTATGTACTTGTATCAAAATAAATAAATAAACATGAATAAATATATATACATATATAATAAATATGCTGTAATAAATTCATTTTCATTTCCTTTTCAATTTAAAGGTATTTTGTTATTTACTCACCAACATTTTTTTGCTCAGTCGGAGACATTTCGTCGAAATTCTGACATAATACTTCACATATTTCCTTCTTTCGTTTCGGCACAAAAAACGGAGAAGAATCTTGTGCACCCAATAATTGTAGACCGGCTAATTGAAGGAGAATTTTGTACGAGGAAAAACAAATTGAGTACCTACTTCAGGATCTCTACCCGAAATACTCTCTCGGTCTACCCGAAGTTTTGAAGTGTTGCTAGTTAAACTTCAGGATAATTTGAAGCACAACAACGTGTTCCAGTGCCACCAGTAGAAAGATTGGCCGTTACTTTAAGGTATGTAACTACTCATTTACAATTTATTTGATTTACCTACTACTACCTAATATTTTTCAAGTTTTTTTACTCATTATTTTATCTTTTTCTTATTAGGACAAAGAATAACTAAACATGTCATATGTTTTTTATTAAAAATGTTGCAAAAGTACATTTTCGTATTAAATTTTCTGGAAAGTAAGATATTCTTCCAATTTGTAGGTTGGAGTCGATGAGTTCACCTGGTGCTATAAATTGTCGAGTTGCGGGTTCTTCTATAAAATTTTCGGGAAGGGTTTGAGATTTGGATTGTTCTCTTGAGTATAGAGTAGCTATATCTGAAAGTTCCGAAATCGTAGAAAAAGTATGGGATGTCCCAGGCCGGCCGTCACTAGAGCTGTTATCGCTTGAAATTTCGATGGCTTTTTTAGCAGTTCCGAACGGAACAGTAACTTTTGTCACTTCAAACATTTTCTGTAGGTATAGAACTAAAATTTGTTGTAATTTCTTGTTTTAAATCGTTCATAACAACTTTTATCTCGTTTTTTAATAAATCCGGCTTACACTCAGGCTTTTTTGCATCTGAAAACTATCGCTTTCATTTGTTAACTTCACTAAACCACCACATCGGTCATGTCTTTTATTTTTACTTATCCGTCCACACACTATCGTGTTTATTATTTCTATGAAAATTATACGCAAATCCAGCATGTAGTAATGTTTTCCCCCTAGTCTATTTTTCACCATTTCATAATTACTTCGCACCAGCCCTTGCGAAGTACCTTCGCTCGACATAGTGAGATGGCACACTAAACTTTAATATCAGTTGTTCAAGTTCAAAAGTGTTCAGTTCAAAACCGGGAACATAATGTTTGGATTTATCAATGAAAAGATTACAGTAAAAAATATTTTACAAGGAAATCCAAAACCATATTCTTCTGCTAAATCTGTTAACGAAAATTTGATTGCTGCGTGCGCCGCATGTCAGGATGTTTGGAACGTACCTATCCTTCTGAAAACACAAATATTCGTGGTGACAGGACCTAGTCTAATGGTAACTTACAAATCTTAATAACTGGCCCCAACAAACTACCTCAAAGAGTTTTCAGCCTAACTGACCTAATCACCCCATCCTTCCCAGGTAACAACTCAGTGACTCTGCCGCGTCTCCACTTGAGACTAGGATGATTTTCCTCCTTAATTAACACCAGGTCTCCTCTCTTTGGAAGATCCGACACAATGAAGATCGGACACAATGAAGGTACCGGTCACTCCACTGTCTCCAAAATCTTTGAGAAATAGTTTGTACTAACTTGAACCGTCCTAACCGCGAGTCGGATGTAAGTATGTTCCAGATTGTACTCTGGAACTAAAAGTAGTGATTTTTCTACTAAGAAATGAGCTGGAGTCAGCACTCCAAAGGGTCCTAGGGCTTCCTGAGGGTCCTGCGTCAACGGGCAAAGTGGTCGAGAGTTGAGTACCGCTTCAACTCTGGCGAATACCATGCTCAGTTCTTCATACGAAAAAACCTGCTCCCCTATCATCCGCCTTAAGAGAGTTTTTGAAGATTTGACCGCCCCGCTTCAAATAGACCACCGAAATGAGGGGCCCCTGGAACGTTAAATAGCCAAGTGATACCGCTCATGGCTGCAATGCCCCCGAGGTTCCGCTCTATGTCCTTATTTGCCAAGTACTTCTGTACCTTGTTCAAGTGCCTACTTGTTCCTATGTAATTGGTACCGTTATCAGAACGTATAACGCTCGGGAGACCGCGTCAAGGTACGAATCGCGATAAGGCCGCCGTAAACGCCTCTGTGGACAGGTCTCCAAGTGAACCGCTTCTAAAGCAGAGCATATAAATACGCAGTGGTACGCATTCAAAACCTTAGCGTTCCGTACACGGGACGCCTTAATAGGAAACGGTCCTGCAAAGTCCGTTTGCACCGTGTGGAAGAACGTAACGAATGAAGACACTTGTCGCGTTTACCCTATCGCTTGATAACGCTGACATTAATGGCTCAACAGACTTCGCCCGTATTCTAAAACAAGAAATTCTCATGACTGGCTTACTTATATATAAAATCCAACCGAAAATTTGCTCTCACGTTGCTTGCTAGTGTGTCTCAGTCTCAACCCTAACGCGACGATTCTGCCGTGGCAATAATATGGCGGCTGAAATTATCAACGACCCGTATTCATTTACAAAGATCAATGGAAATAATTTGCTCTAGTGCTACAAATCAGGCACCTTTATTTATGTATCTAGTGAAATTATCTTGAACCTGCCTTTCTGTATACTCAAGTGTACAATGCTTATGCAAGCATCGGAAGCGTCCTTTCCATACACCAAAGTACCTTTCAACACAATTGCGGGCCTGTATGTGCATTTTCGTGTAATTAGCCTTCGGACTGTTTTCTCTGGTGCATTCAGCACAGGAGTTAGGACTTAAGAGCCATGGCTCCTAGGGATAGCCCGAATCACCTGAAAATAATTGTCATTACTTATGCCTCTTACAACTTTAGTAATTTATTATATCAAGCCATTTATTCTTTTTTTTTTATATTTTGCATTTGCATACCCAGCAGGATGTAGTTGCGGAAAACCATTTTATCATGGACAGAACTTGCCCTCCAAATATAATGATCGTTTATTCATAGGAATAAACGATCATTGGAGGCGCCAAAGTTCCTGCTTCATTTGCTGTTACCAGTACAGTTAAATTTTCTTCGTCGTCCCCACTTGCAGTATAAACATGTTTTTGGCCTCTTTTAACCAGCACTTTTCCTGGCGATGGTGCAAGGTAAAACGCACTTTCATCGGTGTTAAATACTCTATGTGGGTCTTTGAGAGCCTTTTCTACACCCATGCTCGTTAAATATTCTTCCACTTCACGAAACCAGTTACATATTTGTTGTTCTGTGACGTCATCGCGAGCAGTAGTTAAATTTTCTGACGTTCTTTGAGATAGAATGGGGTGCCTCTTCATAAAAGATGAAAATCATTTTTTTCCCGGTCTATTATCTGTAAATGGCGTCGTCATATTTTTCTCTGAAACATCTGCTGAACACTATCCATCAGCTGTTCTTTCGAGACTGGAAATCGTCTTTCCGCAGCAGCTAATATCCATTTTACAATTAAATCCTCTTCCTCCTCTTTCAATATAGTTGAAGGCCCCATCCTACACTGCATAGAAGTTCGACCTGATATTTTGTTATAAGGTGTGATCCGTGGTACTCCATAGTGCTTAGCTGCAGTAGCAATCGGTTCACCTCGATTTACTGCATCAATTGCATCTCCCATCTGCTTTGGCGTATAAGCGCCATCTAAAAATATTAGGAATCGGTAATCGACAACCAGTGATCAACACATGTCGATGACTGGAAAAATGAAACATTGAAATCCAGTGATCGACACCCCTCCAAAATTGGTTCCAGTAAGTTCTAGCTACCAAACTTTGCCTAAATTATTTAAACAAAATATAAGTTCTCCTTTATAGGGTTTTTAGTTAAGCATTTATTAACAAAAATCTAGACCAACCTCCTTAAGGATTTCCTGTATAAATTTCAATTTTTCTGATATTTTCCCGGAGGCCGACTTTATTGTATCGCCATCTTGAAAGGGAAAGGCCGACCACAAATGTCACCTGTCAATATGACCAAGCGATACTTAAGCTGGGAACAAATTATCAGCCGCGGCTGACGGACGCGGCTTGTTTCTATCTGACTAATACAAAATACACTAAACTGTGCACATTGTCTGTCATAAGCCGCGGACGCGACCTTGACCGCACGGACGTCCGAACAGGTCTGGCTGGCTGGATGTTTTTGCGTCCGCGGACGGTATGAACGGGGCGCGGGGACGCGTCCGTGGACGTTTTGGGTTCATAAACTTTTTATTCTTTTTTTTGGCGGACAACACAGCGCAGCTACCGCTAAATAATCGTCCTCACTGTCGCTGCTTGACATGTTTTCCAGCTAACAATTCTTTCTGAAATGACTAGACAGACGTCCGAAGACCCGTCGTCCTACAAGCGTGCACATTGTTAACGCTTAAATGCATGATTTTTGTAAAAAAAAAATATATATTGTGCAAGTTTTGTTAGTAAGCGACTCAAGGAAAGTAATAAAACTATTTTTTAAATGAAATGTTTATTTATAATAAAAAAACAGGTATGTAGACAATTGGCAACATTATGCATGTACTGCTGGATTTATTGCGGGATGGAGTGAAAGAATGCAAAGCAATTTCTTTCTTTAGTGTGGCATAGAGCCACTTTGCATTTGCTGCATTCCGTTCGAGTGAAGCCTTTGCATCCCGGATTTTTGCACCGGTTCTTCTTATCGCACCTTCTTTCATAGTGACCAACACCATCCGTCCTCACGTCTTTGCCTGGAACTGGTTTCATAGGTCCTCTCCTTTTTTTAGCTTCAATTTCCTTGTCAATGCTCTGGGTAGACGGTCTGCCTCGTCTTACGGTCTCCAAATTCTTATATAGACATAAAGTATGAGCTAGTTCAGACCTGAAGTCTGCCAGAGACATAAGTGTCTTCTGTCTATCTTTGTTGGCCTTCTTATACATCACCCAGGCGTTGATAACGGCCATGTCAAGCATGTGATAAAATAGCCGGATGTACCACTTTCGGGATTTTACTCTAATTCGGTACCTTCCTAGGAAACTATCCATTAGGTCAACACCCCCCATGTGAGCGTTGTAATCTTTTATTATTTTTGGGCAAGCAATGTTCACAGATCTTTTCTGTTTTTTGTCATACCTGCTGACTGAGTCAGCAGGCTCAGCACCAACATAGGTGGACGCAAGAACGACCTGCTTGTTATCTTTCCAGCTTGTAACAGAAATATCAACTCCTTCATATGTAGCCACCTGCTCTTCGTAAGTTCCTCTAGGAACAGTATCTTTATTATAATCTTTTTGGGTAGGTATTTTACAGTTCTTACCTAAACGATTTCTTTGTATTGTGCCCAGAGCGTAAATGCCTTGTTTAGCCAAGTAATGTAACAGAGGTATGGATGTATAAAAGTTATCAAAATAAATAATGTGATTTATACAACGAGGAACGATTCTACAAAGCCGTATTACTGTGTTTCCTACAGGACCCAAGTCGGGTTCATCATCTAGTCGGTCGAAATCTGTTTTCCCGCTGTAAACTTCAAATTTGTGAGCAAATCCCGAAAGTGATCATAAAACAAAAAGCTTGAAGCCCCATTTATGTGGCTTGTTAGGCAAATATTGCTTCATAAAATGGCCAATTTTTGAAGCACACATTTGCTCGTCAAGTGAAAGTCGTTGATCTAACGGAGCTCTAGTAGAAAATTCGGTGTTCAAATGATCTATTATGGGTCTTATTTTATGAAGTCGATCGTGATCTACATGATCTACAGGTTTATGTAGATCATTATCATTGAAATGAATCACGGATCTAATTTTTTCGAATCTATTTAGAGTCATAGTTTGCATAATGGCTGCGAAACCGAATCGTGACCAATAGGACCGGACATTCGGATAGTGAAATACGGACATAAATATAAGGATCCCAAAAAACTGGCGTACTTCAATAGCAGTGACAGGAGGACAGTTGGATCGACCTTTTTGAGTAATATATAATAATAATAAAAATAATAACTTTATTTCAGGCAACAAAGAAAATTTACAAGATGTAACTTAACTAGGGCCCATATAATAAATACCTTACAGACTAACATAGATATAATATACACATTCGAGTCATCGACGCTCCGATGACGCACGCGCGGTGTCGTTTGACAGGCGTCCCACGAATTTCCTGTAAACGACACCTTTCGGCCAAAACCCGCTGTCCATATACGTGGAGAGTTGATCCGTCGGCACTCTCACCATAAATGAACCGAAGTTCACATTACGGCTTGACACCAATTTTTCAACTCTCATGGCGATGCCGGTCTTCTGCCTCAGGTACTTCGCCACATCCTCAGCGGTCACGGTGTAGAAGACGCGCGACACGTAGAGTTGCGTGGTTGGTACTTCGGCACGTAGCGGGCACAGCTGCCCTTGTGCGTTCGGTGCGGCGGTCCCGCACTGGTTGCGACAAGTAGGTTTCCTCTTCTTCCTTTCAACAAGTACGAAGACTTCCTTGTCACAGCGGCCCTTCTCAGGACCCGGAGGCAGAGCGCCACGATTAGGTTCGCGGCCACTCCGCTTCTTCCCCTTGCATGGTTGTCGCGCGGGTTGAGTCGCGGCGACGGCGGCGGCGTAGTCTCGTTGCGGGGTGGGCGAGACACGTGACGGCTCGGTGACGCAGGCGGTCCGAGCGGCGGGGGCAGGCGCGGGGGCGGGGGCGCACGCGCCGCGAGCATCGGCTGCCACGGGCGACGCTAACTTCGACACAAAACTGCTTGCCGATGCATTCAGCTGCGCATCGCAGCGAACGTTGACATTGGATGCCACGGGGTCGGGTGACCTAAATACCGATTGCGTATTGCGCAATAAATCAACTTCACTGCGCAGGTCGGCGATGGTATTTTGAGCGGCATCCATCTTCAGCTGCATCTGCGCTACGGTCGACTTCAACGCCTTGATGTCTTTGAGCAAGCTCGTACAATCGATATGGTCGAAGTCCAGCGGCGGCACACGATGCAGGTTCCGGGCGACGAAGGCGGGCACGTCATCTGGGTCGGTCACCTTCAAGACGCTGATGATGTCCTGCAGACTGCGTAATACTGTGATATAAATTTGTTTCATAGACTATCTTATCAATGATCTCATCGTTGAAGAAGAAAGAAAAAAATTCATAAGGAGTTTCTTTTTCAGCTACCTCTCTACTCAACTCTGCATTGCCCAGGAATCGTACCCGATCTTCATCGAAATCCAAATTCTTCTTCTTCCAAATTAAATTTCTGCTCTGGTTCCGCCAAAACTCTCTACCTATCGGATTGCTCCTCTGAAGAGGTGACACGGTGCTGCTATTTAGATTACTTTCAGTTTCTATCAATGGAGGATCCTCAAACTCCGATAGGCCGGCTCCAGCATTTACCTCGTCCACAGATGAACCAGCTCCAGCATTTACCTCATCTTCAGAAGGACCAGCTCCAGCATTTACCTCGTCTTCATCTTCCTCCAAATCCCTTTGTAAATCAGCAACATCCGGATAATATGCAAGGTCGTTATCGTCTACATCTTCGTCATCTTCCGATAAATACCCATTTTCTAGTGAAGCTAGGTAGTCTTCTATGTACCTATCACTCATTCGCCGTCGATTCATGCTGAAAAATGGAAAAAACGACCCTCACTAAACATGCAAAAACAAGCTAATATCCACTCTTCAAGAATGCTCAAACGCATGCTGTAGCCAAAAGGCAACAAACAATTTTCTCGTAAAATGTCACGATACAAATAAAGTTGAATGAAAATTTGTGAATATATTCAAAACTTACCTTTATTATTATCAATATTCAATTTTTGTTTCTAAATATCTGGATAGATTTCGCCGTAACAAATGAAACAAATTGCACAATTTTCAAAAGTAAGAAGTTGTCCGACTCGAAAAGTTCAAACGATCTTTTTTCAAAAACGCGCGATTTTGCCTTTGTCACTGTCATCATTTGACGTTGAAAATATATTTTCTTCGTCCAAAAATCAATAATATTCGGATACGTCTTCAAAAAACCACAGATAATCATAATAAATAGGAACGTAGACATTTGACAACAAAATGCATTTAAGGGTGCTGCGTCCGTCAGCCGCGGCTTACGGACGCGTCCGATAATTTGTTCCCAGCTTTATATGTCACAAATAAGTGGTATTGCCATGGTAATATTATTTTGCATTTCCATATAATATCCGTTAGAAAAATAAATGTCGATCATTGGGGTATAGTCGATTACTGGAGCCGTTACGTTAGGCATCATGACAGCTACCTGGATATTTTGCCACAGTGTTCAATATGAGAAGGTGGCTGTCACATACCTGTAAAAGATGATTATTATGATAAGGTATTAAGCTGCCAAATTTGTAAGATAGTTTATCTTTTTTAATATTCATTCATCATAAACCACTTGAACAGTCATAGAATGCTGGCCTTTCCTGTTAATGTACAGTTCTTCATGGTTCGCTACTGCAGTAAGATTCTAAAAATTAATAATACTTTATTTACATTCACAAAATTAAAATGAAATGTACACACACCCAAACGTACTATGTTTTCGACTTTAATTCATTACTTCCTGCAGATGCGGCTTCTTTATATGTTCTGTTGCTTTATTGAAAACTATCTAATTACATTTCTTCCAAATGCACTTGTTATAATGGTACCAACAATTACTTACAATAATGAGGGAAAAAATATATTTGATAGCATTTGACTTTGCGAATTCGATATCCATATGAATTTTAAGAGGTTTCTATTCAACATATTTTGTATTTAAAATATCGAATATGGCATGAAAGGAGCTTTCTTTTTTGTCGCTCATTAAAGCGTAAAAAATTGGAACGACGTGAACCATCTCGGATGTGCTTCGAATTCCAATGCTCCGTGAATGAATAGTAGTTGATAGAATTTACGGGGTGTACTTTTAAAAGTTGAATCTACAAAATATTCCTTAATGTTGAGTAGTAAACATAGTGATTCTTCATTGCAATATATATTATAATATCCTCGTTTTTTCATTAATGTAGTCAGCAACAAGCATTGTCCGAAATCGCAGTGGTACTTCCACTTCGCATAAACATTTAAAATCATCAGTCTTGTTAACGTCCATTGCATTTTTTGATTGATTCAATTCGCTGAAACCTACACTTTGGTTAAGCTACGGGGGTCATTGGGTGCGTCTTCAATGAGTAGGATTTATTTAAACTTGGTAAAAACGTATATTCCTATATCTAGGTTACAGAGATGTGTGTTTGCACAGCGACGAACGAGTACAGAGAGACACAAGAAAAAAATGACGGTTGCGCCGACTGTTATAACCGACACGACGAGAAGCCCGCTCACTCCGCCGACGTAGCTAGGGTACGATCCATGTACGATCAGTAGTGGCCCTATCCCACGACGAGCTTCTTGAGTCTGTCAGTAGATGGCGTTCTTCCAGGGTTCTTGACGTCTTCGTAAATGATGATAAGCAGCGCGAACATACCGCCCGCCTTGGAAGCACCGGCTTGGCAGCGGTAGAGGGCAGATTTTGGAGAACGCCCTTCGTATCGTTCCAGTTGCCGTTCGTATCTCGGAAGTGCCCGGGAACACCTTCGTAACGCGGACTAAGCGCCATTTCAGTGGAGGCTGTAGAAAGGCTCGTGGATCAAGGTTGTACCAGTCCTAATTGTGGGAGAAGTGTAGACACCTCGTGGCAGTGGGCAGCAGAAAAATAAACACAGGATCTTCTTGGGTTTCAATTGTCAATGCATTTATTTACATAATAAACACATGCAATGCTCAGATTGCCTCGATTTAAATTGGTATAGTTAACACGGAAAAAACAATAACCTAATCATTACAGTTCTTTGCACACAGCGGGGAGACAAGAAGCAAAAAGGAAAAAAAAAGGAACCTCCATCATGACAGAAGTTCAATATATGTCACACAGACATGACATTTGGCATTGATGGATTAGTATAAACGTCAAATTCAACACTACCCCTTAATCCATACAATGCCACACAAGAACATTAATAATATAAGGTATACACTTTACAAACAAAACATTCAGTCAATGTACATACCTACATACAAACAATAGCAAACCATGCAGTTATACATTTTATATAATAGCATAGCAAAATCAAGTAAGATATCTTTACACAAAGAAATCAATAATTTTTGGAGTCAACACATATTACAAAATACTTAACAAATACTAGTCATTATCCAGTCTTATCAATAAAATTAAGTATCAGACTCCTAGGTTCATATCACTTACAAATTTATCATGTTTTACAGTACCCAAAGCCTTGGTCAGTATATCAGCCGTCATACAATCTGTCTGCAAATATTTAATTGTCACAACATTATTTACAACTAAGTCTTTTACAAAATGGTACCTTACATCAATCAATATGCTTAGTACGTTTATGATTATACTCTTTAGTTTGTAACAATTTATGAGCAGACTGGTTATCATTAAATATTGTTACATGATACTCATTGGGAAAAATCTCAGAAAGAAAACTTCTTAGAAAACATATATCTTTACATACATCTGTTATAGCAAGATACTCAGCTTCAGTACTAGAAAGAGCTACACATTTCTGTTTACGTGATTCCCAATTTATTACATTATTCCCCAGTTTTACAATAAACCCAGAATAAGATCATCTATCAGTTGGGTCATTGGCCCAATCAGCATCTGCATAAGCAATTAAATTCAATTTACTACTTTTATAACAATATAAAGAATAGTTAATTGTACCCGCTAAATAACGCAGAATCCTCTTAGCTGCCTGCCAATGAGTTACATCAAAGCAGTTGTTAAACTGGCTTAACTGACTACAAGCATATGAGATGTCAGGTCTACTACATACTGATAAATACATGAGACATCCCATAAGCTGCCTATAGTTATACTGATCATCACATAAATTAGTGCCACCTTTGACTAATTTACAATTGGTAGGCATGGGTGTTTTGGCTACTTTACAGTTTTCCATTCCAAAACGTTTCAATAACAATTTTATGTATTCTGACTGATTTATTTTAAGGATTCCATTTTCTCTATCTCTTTCAATGTTCATACCCAAACAATTTTTTAAAATACGTAAATTACAAACATTGAAATTACTTTTTAACAATGGAATATCTTTAGTACTGTAAAATACATAAAAGTCATTAACATATAATGCAGTTATAATAATTTTTTTGTCAGAACATTTAAAATATACACAGGGTTATTTATTTACATTTACTTTGCGAATAACCATTACTAGTTAACAATTTGTGAACTTTAGCATTCCAATTTCTACTTGCCTGTTTAAGGCCATAAATTCCTTTTAACAATAAACAAACCTTATCATTATCTTTACAAGTAAAGCCAGGAGGCTGTTCCATGTAAATGGTTTCCTCAAGCTCACCATTTAAAAAGGCAGTTGCTACATCAATATGGTCAATGTTTAAATCTAGTTGGTTAGCTATTACAAACAATATTCTTAAAGTACTATGACGCACTACAGGGGAAAAGGTATCATTATAATCTACCCCTCTAACCTGAGTAAAACCCCTGGCAACCAATCTAGCCTTATATTTCTAAAAAACGCCTTTTGCATCGTATTTTAATTTATAGACCCACTTACATTTAACAACATTTACATTAGGTGGCCTATGTACCAGTTTCCACACATTATTGGAAATCATTGATTCAAATTCATTTTTCATAGCAACCTTCCACTCATGATTATCGGGTGAATTTACAGCTTCCTCATACGATTGAGGTTCAGCAAGTGGATAACCTTGCGCTAATAACGAGAAGTCTATCTCGTAATCTGTGTACTTTACCGGTAACCGACATCTGGTACTACGCACGGGACGTTGCTGAGACACAAGGGGTACCGGGGACAGCCGACTGTCTCCGCCCTCAGCCGCCACCTCGCGCGCGGGCATCAAGCAGTCCTTACGGACGTCGCCTCGAGCCGGGGATGCAGCAGGGACTCCCTCGTACTCACTGCCTGTGCAGTACTCATCGCCATCTGAAACATGGGAATTGTTACCTGTATTTTCACATACCAAATGTTCAGACGAACCCACAATTTCTTGTATATTTTCATCATTAGGCAAATCATTACCATTATTATTATCATTACATGTCATAAATTCATAAAATATTGTATTCTTTGTTTCATTTATTTCCTTCATATCATAAAATAAATTTTCTATAAATGCAACATTTCTAGATAAAATAACCTTAGTAGGATCTGATGGATCGGACAACCTGCTGTTCTATTACGCTAAAACCGCCCATCCAAATTGATATTCTTGCGCCATTTCAATGGCCATCGCGCGGGTCCTTTCCATACAATTTCAAATTACGAAAGCCATTAAAAGGGCTTTCTTAGGTCAGTTTTGAAAAAAAAATGACTTATGAAACAAAACTGACATAAGAAAGCCCTTTTAATGGCCTTCGTAATTTGAAATCGTATGGAAAGGACGGTGCGCGATGGCCATTGAAATGGCGCAAGAATATCAATTTGGATGGGCGATTTTAGCGTAATAGCACAGCTGTACCCTTTAGACGTTTCCGAATAACCCACAAATATATACTTATTGCTTTTTGGGTCTAACTTACGTCGTTTTTGCTCGGGGACCAAAGAGTATGCTATGCAACCAAAACCAGGAGGTGACGAAGATCAGGTTTAGATTCGGTCCAAATCTCCTCTGGCGTGAGTCCTGAAAGAGCAGCTGTGGGACTCCTGTTCTTTAAATAAATTGCGGTCATAACCGCCTCGCCCCAATAGCGCCCACAGAGACCAGCAGGACTAGCATGGGCTTTCTTGTCTAGGTAGACAAGACTAAAAATGACATAAAAGTGACATTTGGGTGTAGAGAGTAGAAAGCTTTCTTCGGTTGCGAGCATGGCGTTCGAAAGAATGAGCGGATAGAAAGGTTTCTTTTCTACCCTAGAGACGAGTCTACACATTGCGAGCATGGCGATCAATTTACTCTATTTTTGACATTTGAGAATAGAAAGTATTCTTCCAAAATTCTCTACACCTCTCGAGGCCTAGACAAGCGTTTCTCTCGTATTTCGTAAAAGTATTATGGTCTTTGGCTATTATAACGGAACAAATTTGTGCACGATCTGCAGCAATTTGTTTCGTTGGTCTGGGTGTTTAATATGTATAATAAAAAAATATCTATCTATGTAGTATATTGTATTAAGTATATCAGTCATCTAGTACCCATAACACAAGCTCTGCTTAGCTTGGGGCTAGATGATGCTGTGTGGACTGTCCGGAATTATTATTATTATTATTAATTATTAGGTATTGAATTATTATTATTATAAACGGGGTAGGAATTGGGTTCTTAGACACTACGAGGAGAAAAATGACCGAAGAAGAGAAAGAATAGCAGTTCAAGAGCTCTTTTCGATTTGCCGAAGGCCTAGTTTCGGAGATTTTATTTCATAATGAAGGATAATATTTGTGCCAAGAGCTGTCTCCTCACACAAAACAAGACTGCCCAACAATCGTAAAAGTAAGTACATACCTAACCTAGTCAACTACCTACTAAATTATACATAAGTCACATTGCAAGTTTAATGAAAACCATTTATAGGTTATGTCCGGTTGATAGTTTTATTTTCACCTTTATATTTGCGGGAGCAAAGTTCACAAAGTACCTATTGATTTCTGGCCATTACCAGAGAGGTGTTTTAGCATTTTATATATACCTACATAATACACACACGCACACACAGTTTAAACCAAAACACTAAATATAAATATGACAACCAACAACATCATCATGGTTATTATCATTTCAAATGGGATATTTACCATGATGAAACCAAATCAGGTTTGAGAAATTCTCACTATTACATACAAGTACTTTTAGTCACCTCCTAAGAAATGCCGACATGTTATTAATAATTTTGTTTTTCAGGGTCGTGAGAGTTGATCCCCACAATCCACATGAGACGGAACAAACAACAGATTAGTGAGGGAATATTTCAATGACTAGGTAACCTACCTATTTATTTATTGAGTGAAAACACAGTATGAAATATTATGTTTTTATTATAACTTAAGTTAATCTATAAGAAGAAATAAGTAATTATTAACATTAATTTATTATATTTTCCAGGTATGGAGCAAGAAATGCCAGCAATGATACAAGCAGTACTATATGTAGATATACTCCAAGTTTGGTGAGGGTCACAGGTAGCCTACTCGTCATGCGCACAAGCTGAGAGCTTTCCCGAGGCGCCTCATGAAGTCCTCGAAGCTGGTGCATGTGATGGGGCTGGCTGTCTAAAACCGCTTCCCATCTACAATCATCAGTGCTTCCTCAACGCAGTCCTTCAAAACGAAACTAAAGTTCTGGCTAATTGAGCAATGTCATTATACATTTAATGAACTTTTCGACAGTTTATAATTTAGTATGAATTTAATAAATTATAATTTTAGCCAATGTATATTTGAATTTATAAAAAGTAACTAATTATTAATTTAATCAGAAGTAAGAACCATGACATGTAACATGGAACCGTTATTGATAACTACATGTTTTGTTTTCTGTATAAATTAGACACCTATGAATAAAACTTTACATGAAGTTTCTCATCTGTATCTTCTCCAAGTCATGTTTTTTAGGTTGTTGTTTAGATCCTAAAACAAGAGTATTTAATGAAGTTAGTTATCAATAATTAAAACATCAAAACTGGGATGTGTAGAAAACTTTCACAACATTGCAGCGCATTAGTGACCACTGCTTGCTGCAAATAAACCTCTTCAATATACCTATTAATTAGTACTCATAACATAATGAGCATTAGCATGTAACTTTCAAAATACTTCTGAAGCTCCAGTCCAGAGCTGAAATAAAAATTTTGGTGGCCTGGTCTGTAGGTAGTGTTAGAAGTCTGGGAGTAGAGAGTTGTAAAGTGTTCCTTTTAGCATGATATTCTCCGACGAACTCTCCATCATCTAAATCAATGAATAATAAATCAAATAATGTTTGTTTATAAACAAAAACAATCAACTTCAACTTCTTGATTATGGCTCTGCGTCTGGTTTGACTATGATTTAAATAGTACATAATGACATTGGCAAAGTCAATGATGTGACGTAAATTTACTTCATAATCATTAGAACGTCAAATCAATGTCGAAGTTAAACGTTTCGATTTACGTATTTGCGAAACTTCTTGTTCCTTGTTGACATTATTTTGGTAATGAAACGCTACGAACGAGCTTTTTACAACAATTCATAATTTATCTGTGGTTTCGTTCCCGTTGCTATAGAAAGAGCTAGTCTACGAAGAAACTGTTTTCTAGGGTTCGTTCCGAGAAACGGTGTGCTCGAGCAAGAGACAAATTTCGAAGACAAGAAAGTTTTCCACTCTATTCTAGGAAGAGAAGACAAGAAACTGCGTGCTAGCCCGGCAGCACCTTGCAGCATACACCGAGCCTTTTCCATTAAAGTCCTATTGAGACGCTCACTTACACCATTCTGGCTAGGACAATATGGTACGGTCCGCTGGTGAATAATACCTTGCTCTTGCAAATATTTCATAAAATCATGATTAATATACTCACCTCCTCCATCAGTCCTCAAAACCTTAATAGGCAATCCTACTTGCTTCTCTACAAGTACTTTAAAATTTATAAAATGTGACAATACCTCTGATTTGTGCTTCATCATATATCCAAATGACTTCCTGGTGTAGTCGTCAGTAAACGTTACCAAGTATCTCGCACCACTCCAGCTGCTCTCTTGTAATGGCCCGCAGACATCAGAATGTATCAATTCGAGGGACTGGGTAGCCCGCCTTGCCTCTCCAATCGGAAACTGCTTGGCTGACATCTTTCCCTCCAATCCAAACATGCTACGCATTCCTTCAAAACCTGTTCATTATCAGCCTGAAACAGAATACCAGTTGCACCACCATTCTTTAATGTACACAAACCTTGCATACCTAAATGTCCGAGCCTCCTATGCCATACATCTATAGGCAATGAATGAACAGCCACCTGTGCACTCTTAGGTTCCTGTCTATCACACAGGAGAGAAGAATACACTCCTTGCGAATACTTCTTACTAGACCTACGCACCCTAAAATGAACCCTAAAAAGGCCATTATTACTTGAAGCAAACATTATTGGATTGCCAGAGCTTTTGTCACAAACAAAACATCCCCCTTTATCAAAAGAAACAGTTACATTTTCCCGTGTGAGGCAACTTACTGAGAGCAAATTATGTGACAGTTTGGGAACATATAAAACATTTAAAAGTTTCCTTACCATATTTCCATTCTCAATAATTATGGTACCTTTTCCCAAACACTCGAGTTTGTCATCATTGGCAATGTTTACATAATTTTTACATTTAACAAAATCTGAAAACAAGGATAAGTCACAGCACATAATATGAGCTGTGCACCCAGAGTCTACAAGCCATCCAAGGTCCGTATTGGCCAAAAATGCAGTGGCAACCAGCGATGTATCTTCAGTCTTCGATTTTTCTTGTTCCTTTTCTCTCTTGAGCTTGAAAGGAGTGGGTCGTTAACAGATATTCCATTCACTTAACGAAACTATCTAATGGTCAACGATAGCCGTTAAAATAACTATCTATCGTTAACAATCGTTAAAAACTAGGACGTTGAGAATTTAACGAGATATGTAGCTAAACGCGAGAATGTTGACGTTAAGGCAACGTTAAAAAACTTTATAAAACGAGATTTTGACGATAAGCTAACGTTAACATTCACTTTACGCCTCCACTCCATGTCCATCCAAAGGTTGCCTGGAAGAAATCGCTCATAGCGATAAGGCCACCCATTGTACAACTTATTATTTGTTTTTTTCCTGTCCTGCTTATACATTTTTAGACAGGTATTTCTTTTTCACTCAACAATCAAATTTAAAGTCGCTCACAGTGGTTTACAAACTAAACTAAATTCACGTGTTCGGTTCACTCACTCATTCGCTCACAAACCAAAATTTAACGATAACTTATATTCACTCACTCGCTATTTCACTGGTTTTGATTTCACGGTCCGTTTAGCGTCTTCGCGAACGTTGCGGTGCACACACGTCGCCGTTTCGTTGAAATTCGTTATCGTTGTCGTGCGTGAAGATCGTTAAGGAGTTTATAGATGGTTATTGAATCGTGGCATAACGTTATCGTTGTGGAACTCTGTTAACGGTTTATTTAACCATCTAGTGAAATAACGACACACTCCTCAATACAAGTTTGTTATGAGTCTGGTCCACGGAACTGACAATATTGTAAGCGAACGCTATTGGCTCATGTTTTTGTGTGGTACATGTAAAACTACTTGACGCAATGTCTGTATTTTCTAACATAGTTTAAAAATCCGGATAGTTTAAATATGGAACATCATACTTTCGATCAAAATGCCTGAATTTAATTACAGCTCCCTTTTGCGGCAGCTTTGTAACGATTCCGTTACAGTTACAGTTTTCTCTGTCCTCATAGCAATTAAAATTAAATTGACAATTTCAAATAAAAAAAAATCAGAATAAATCTCAGCTCAGCTACTTTATCATAACTATGTGTCCCTTTAAATCTTCTGCAAGCCAAAGCTACACTTTTCCGATTAAATTTATCACAATCAATCCAATGAGCAGTTACGCCCAGATAGCTTCTCTTAGATGATGACCTTTCTATGAATATCAGCTGTGGTGCATATAAAATCAACCTTTCTCAATTGTGTTTTTGTATTTTCTATATATTCTGTGTATTGTTCTGCAATTTTTTTATTACATGTAGAATTCAAACTTTCTTTTAGTGTTTTCGAGCACGTTTTGCAAGTTCCAGATATATTTACGTCACTTCCAGGATCATTTGTAAACCTAAATTTGTCAAAGTTCCTGTTACGTACTCCCACAAGAAATTTTTTTAAATGGCTCTCATATGTATCTTCCAGGTATCGTTATTCTCATCAGTAAGCTGATCTATTTTTATGGACGTCATTATGAAGCTTCTTCAACTCCAACAGCACAAGAAAACAGGAAGAAAAAAGCAAAAAATGTCCGTCATCCGTTAACTTCTTGACTTTTGTATTCACGTTTTCATTTTCTGAGAATTCGATTAGTTTTTCACAGAATCGTATTTTTAGCACTCTAGGCCCATAACCTGAAGGGCTGGGAATAATAACGCAGCTTTTTGGGACACTTTGATCAATTTTATTTATAACAACCATTACACATTTAATGACGACATCTTTTATTTTATGTAAAAACAACACCAAAGACAATACGCTTATACGAGCTCACGTTTCGTTATCCAACAGATTCAACTACCAAAGCCACGGCAATCGCTGCTTCTTTATAATGGTTTGGATACAACAGGTGCCATGGTATCTCTATCCACGCGTTCTAATTCAAATTCAGACTGGACACAGACAGTGAGTATTCAGTGCAGCGTAATAATCGACGCCGTTGCAAATGGCCACGCCCTCTCTAACTACCGGGCCCTGAATACCGTGTAGTGGAATACCGCTTTAAGGCATCTCCTCAAATATAATCATAGTGGACCATAGTGTTGTCAGTTCGTATAATGTTTTCATTTTTTATTACCACCTTCACTATAAGTCTGATTCACTGCAACTCCAAACATTTGAGCTGCTTCATGTTCATTCATCATCTAGTTTAAAATCCATTAATTATAAGTATCTTCAAAGCTGACAGGTGGTGCAGAAGGATTAGTTATCCTTTAGTTAACCTGAAGTTATGGAAAATCTACTTTTACCTACTAGAAAATGTTTTTTGGAAATTACTAAATTATTTTTCATTTTTCTATTGATCTGTTGAAAACCATTTGAATACAAGTTTGTTTGAATAGAATTTTTGTTCTCAATCCCTAAAACTTTTATAGATAACATTTAACAGCTCCTGAAGTAAGTCCCACTCAGGATTATCCTCTCCCAAACGAGCTTTATTGAAGTCAGTGCTTTTCGATAGCGCTGGTCGGGAGCAGTTGGTTCGACGTCCTCAGTCTTGTAAATCTTAAAGTCGATGAAAAATTCACCTCATCGGTGGTGATGGTGTGGCGCGACTGCCCGTCAGACGCTCGAGTGGTGAAAGATGAGACGGCTGTCAATCCATCCCGGCCTTCCGTCGACGGAGCCGCAGCCTTCTTGTTCTCAGCTTTTATTATGGCAAAAATATCTTTCTTGCTTTTCTTGTTCCTGTAAATAAAAAGATTTCATATTACCTAACACTAGACAACTAAATTACCACCGCCGTTGTTAAGAATCTAACCTTTATAAATATCATCGTACATATTAGAAGTACTATATAAAGCTTTATTAACAACGAAAATAACAAGCAAGGAATAGAAAAATTACAACTAGTATTTACAATCTAAACCATTGAGCTAACTGCAGACGGTTGCAAACAGTCTAAAGGTAGCTCAATTGATTCATGTCAAAACCAGTCGGAAGCGTCCCCAAGACATTGGCTGCATTACCACGCTGTATGGCAATGCTGATGCGCTGAGCCAGATATTCACCAGCTCTCGGGTCACGCGTCGCATCGACCAGACGTTCAGATATTTTTTTAAAAACCCGGAGAGCCTCGGTACCCCACGGACCTAGGGTCTCGAATCCAAGGGGAGCAAATGCGTAGGTTCTGTCGAGACCTGCATATTTGCGCCTCATGAGATCCTCGGCCAGATCTGCCGCCGCGCCAGCCCTAGTGGATGTCCTTGAAAGATGGGAAGGTGCAAGTGTGTCGACGCATGTAGCGTCCCACACAATGGGCCTCCCCATCTCCCATGGGACTAGTGTCATACCGTCGGGCGTCTTGCCATCGTCACGGAACAGACCATTCGGTTCGAGAATAGCTGGTACGTTAACGCTGACAAAGGCCCGCCGGATGATGTCATTAAGGCTGGCATGACGAGATATCCGACCAGCGGCCCTAGTATACAATAATCCGTGATCACCAAGCTGTTCGACTGCAGTACCGCACCGGCATTGATGAGGTGCACAACACCTTGCACCCAACCGAATACATGTTGCGAAACGGAAAGTAGCGGGATCCAATTAAGTGCCAGTGTTATAAGAAGGAAGTGCTTGCAGCCAATGTCCTGACTCCCATTTAGAAACGGCTAGGAGACGAGCACGATCTGCCGAGCTGGAACACGTTTGTAACAAACATTTCCGTGTCAACTCACACAAAGGCCCGCGTCCCATTGCCGTTGGGACGAAAGAGATTTTGGAGGAGCAGCATCGGGGCAAGCACTGTGCCAAGCCGTTCTAGCTTCGTCTGAATATGAAATTTTAAAAGAAATTTGTGATCGGACCAAATCAGACGTGTTTAAAAAATTTTCAACTAAAGAACTAGTGCTGTAGACGGAAGATAGGAACGCTGGTAGGGCTACACTGGAAATTTTGCGAATACCTAAGCCTCCCAATTTGACAGGCAGGGAGGCCTGCGACCACGCCTTGTCATCCAAATCAATATTCAAAACCGATGATAAAGTATTCTTTATTATGTTGTCTAAGGCTTAGACAACATAATAAAGAATACTTTATCGAAGTAGTGGAAACACAGCGGATAGCTGGATAGCTTAGAGTCTAAGCTATCCAATAGCTCGCTGTGTTTCCAAGAAGAAGAATACGTAAATTTAGGTACAAACAGGCAAAACCGAAGAATAGTAAAAGCCATATGGCTGTTAATGTGAGAAGTCTGTCTGAAGTTTTGTTGAAATTTTGAATTTTCTCATCTACAAATGGCCGAAAAGACTCATCAAGAATTGGTGAACCTAGGAGTCGAAGTGAACATTTATCTATAACTGTAATGTTTGGGGCCAAACTTTTAAATTTTGCAATGATATTGTTTTTGTCTACACAAGAGTCCGAAATAAAAGCTCGCACTTTGAAAAATTCAATTCCTAACCTATTTGTCGAAATTCATCTGTGATGATTTTTAAATCATTAAAAACGGTGTCCACTTCTCCACCTAAAGTTCCGTCATCCAAATACCAAACATTGAGCTTGGATTGAAGACGTTGAATTATTGGATGAATGGCAAGGCTAAATATGGCCGGACCAAGGGGGTTGCTGACAGCCAACGGCAGACGAAATAATGTTATTCCGGTAAATTAATTTTGAGGGTGAACCATTAGAAGTTAAGCTTACACAATTATTATAACACAAGCGTTGTATGTAGCACATCTGACTAGTCTCGTAGCACTCGCCACAATCTGCTACGAGCGTAGTACATCGCATCCTAACAAAAATCGTTTGTGGATAATTATTTACCTACCTACTTATGATAAGAACATAAATGCAAAGTTTGGTTTTTGTTGCTCCTATAAGCAACAAAAGACTAAACCTTTGTCTTGAATGGAATTGAAACTTGATTAAGACGTATCTATCTAATTCAGAACAAAAAATGTTGTGAATGGAAAACTGAATTTATTTTAATTAGTTTCGTTAATTATCATACATTAACTTACCAAGGAAAATCTTCTTTAGCTTGCCAAATCCCGCGAATAGCTTCGGTCGCTACTGCAGATGAAGAGTAAGGAGGGCTGCGACGCGAGAGCCTCTGGAACGGGAGCCGGTGTGATCTTCCTCTTAGGAGCCTTCGTCTTAGGCAGCGGCGCTGTTTTTTTTGCTTTTTGCGATTCGGTGGGCACCTCCGAGACCAAGGAGACCGAGACCACTGTAGTAGTCAGACCTGAAAAATAAAAAACATGCCAACTTTAATTAATTGTGCACAATTCATCTTAGTTTGGGTTATTATCAACTGCATTTCAATTGAATTTTTCATGAAACATGAATGACTTACGAAAATTGCCTTGCAAAGTAAGTACTTCTGAAGGAATAGAACTGTTAATCCCTAAAACTTTTATAGATAACATTTAACAGCTTCTGAAGTAAGTCCCACTCAGGATTATCCTCTCCCAAACGCAGCTTTATTGATGTCAGTGCTTTTCGATAGCGCTGGTCGGGAGCAGTTGATTCGACGTCCTCAACCTTGTAAATCTTAAAGTCGATGAAAATTTCACCCTCATCGGTGGTGATGGTGTGGCGCGACTGCCCGTCAGACGCTCGAGTGGTGAAAGATGAGACGGCTGTCAATCCATCCCGGCCTTCGTCCACGGAGCCGCAGCCTTCTTGTTCTCAGCTTTTATTATGGCAAAAATATCTTTCTTGCTTTTCTTGTTCCTGTAAATAAAAAGATTTCATCAGATAAAGCTACTAACACTAAATTAACTATTACCTAACACTAGACAACTAAATTACCACCGCCGTTGGTAAGAATCTAACCTTTAAAAATATCATCGTACATTAGAAGTTAAGCTTACACAATTATTATAACACAAGCGTTGTAGCACATCTGACTAGTCTCGTAGCACTCACCACAATCTGCTACGAGCGTAGCAAATCGCATCCTAACAAAAATCGTTTATGGATAATCATTTACCTACCTACTTATCTAATGATAAGAACATAAATTCAATGTTTGGTTTTTGTTGTTCCTATAAGCAACAAAAGACTAAACCTTTGTCTTGAATGGAATTGAAACTTGATTAAAACATATCTATCTAGTTCAGAACAAAAAATGTTGTGAATGGAAAACTGAATTTATTTTAATTAGTTTCGTTTTTATCATAGATTAACTTACCAAGGAAAATCTTCTTTAGCTTGCCGAAACCCGCAAATAGCTTCGTTCGCTACTGCACATAAGGAGTAAGGAGGGCTGCGACGCGAGAGCCTCAGGAACGGGAGCCGGTGTGATCTTCCTCTTAGGAGCCTTCGTCTTAGGCAGCAGCGCTGTTTTTTTATTATTTTTGCGATTCGGTGGGCACCTCCGAGACCAAGGAGACCAAGACCACTGTAGTAGTCGGACCTGAAAAATAAAAAACATGCCAACTTTAATTAATTGTGCACAATTCATCTTAGTTTGGGTTATTATCAACTGCATTTCAATTGAATTTTTCATTTCACTATCACCATGAAATGCGCGGGGTGCAAAAGAGGCAAATACTATAAAGTGTACATCTAAGGCATGCATCTTCAACCTTTTTTTGTGCAAGGGCCAATAATCCATTTTTCATGGCCTGAAGGGCCGCAACCTGCAATACCTACTCTATTTAATTTTACTAGGTACCCTAAAAAAGGAATATAAAACAAGCAAGTTTAAAATTATCAATAGGTTTATTTATTATTAAAAATTATTTATTTATTAAAACCTTACAAAATAAGTACAGGAACTTGAATCAATGCGATGTTTGACACTGTTTATTTTTGACGAGTGTATCGATGTCAGGCTTTATTTTTGAAGTTGCAACCCGCAGACTACCTTCCAGATGTGCGTCTGTACAGCTTGGCAAAAAAGTCTTGAAACGGAACTAATTTTTTTGTTTAATGGCAACATTCATAGAACAATGACGTTTGATGTAAAATTGTAAACAAAGATTACGAATTCTCGGATTCTTAACTTGGATCGGTCAAGCGGTGGTGATAAAGTGACGAAAAGTGAAAAATAATGAATAAAACAGTTAGAAGTGCTGCCAGGGAGGTTATTTGTAAGGTATACAGGCGATGTTTGGCAGAATTTGAGGCCAGAACTATTCTTTCAGATCTCAACAATGTTTTTCAAAGAACCGCTGATATGACAGGTTTGTGAGAGTTTGTTTTGTAATTTTAAGTTGAATCAAAGGTAACTTGATGGTCCTAAAGCAGGATTAAATTAAAGTTCCACGGAACAAGTGAAATATTCAACAATAAACATCGGGCAGTTAGGTTATGTTTACGTTTGTTCTGCGTACTCTGCTATAGCGCGGGCATAGAATTTGATACTTGAGCTAGACTAGCTAATATGTAAATCTATTTCTACATAATTTAAATGTTGTGTTATTTCTTAGTAATAAAGTTACTATAGTGTTTGTATTTTAAATGGTCTAGAAATTAGGTGCCTAAATAATAAACTGAAAAAGGTAAGATAAAGGTATCATAAAAAAATTCTTCTTTATAGGAATCAGCTGAGCGTGCTAAAACGGAACGGTTCCAAGCTATTACGGAGGAGGATTGGAAGAATTAAAAATAAAGTAATAAAAATAGCAAAGGAATACTGTGAGAGAGAACTTACAATGTATTAATAACAATGTATTAAATTTTAATTTACTTTATATTTTTTTCTTTATATACTTACATAACGAGAACCTTGCTCAATTAAACAATATTTACTGATACTAGTATACTATGTGTGGATATAAATGTACGTATAACAGAAATATACACCTAAGTATCAAGACTAGCCTGGTGCGCTATAGGTGTTGCCATAAGGACCTACAGTGGCGCCCCCATTATTTTCTACTCTTTTTTGCCAAGCTATAATTCTTGTCCTTGTTTTAGACTTGACATTTTTCATGCGAGAAAACAGTTGCTCGCACACATAAGTGCTCCCAAACAATGATATAATTTTTTGGGCATGTTTGCGTATCTCTGGAAATGAAGTTTATCAACATATTTTGAATAAAAATCCAGAAGATCCGTGTTGAATTTGTCTTTCAGTTCGGTACTGCACTGCAATTCGATAACTTCCATCTGAAAATTTCCTGGCATGTCTTCAACGGATACATTGAATGGTCGCGCAAAGAGGTTGATCAAGTTTTCATTCTTTCTGAAGTCAGCAAACCTTGATGCGAACTCTGTTTTGAGCGATACTAATGCCGTGACATATTTGTCCACATTTACACATACGCAACTCTTCAGGTTAGGAAAGTGCGTAAACTCTTTTTTCAACAACTGATTTTTCCACAAATCCAGTTTTATCTCAAACGCTTTCACTGTGTCAAGCAGGTTATTGATGAGATTTTCTTTTCCTTGTAATTTGATGTTCAACTCATTAAGATGGAGCGTGATGTCCGTAAGAAAACCAAGGTCGCGCAACCAATTGGGATCACTAAATTGCGGAACTGGTTTTCCTTTAATTTCCATGAAGTCGGAGATTTCTTTTTTGAGTTCTAAGACACGTTTCAGCATTTTGCCTCTGCTCAGCCAGCGAACTTCAGAAAAATATGACACATCACTATACTCGGCATTTATTTCGTGTAAAAACTGTTGGAATTCTCTGTGGTTGAGGCCGCGTGATCTAATGAAGTTAACAGTTTTCACGACCACTTTCATCACTTCATCAATATTTGTGGATTTTGCACAAAGATTTTGTTGATGAACAATACAATGATAATGCATCAAATGAAGATCTTTGTTCTGTTTTTGCATCAAACCCACCAGCCCTTCATTTTTTCCAACCATAGAAGGTGCACCGTCTGTTACAACTGCAGAAAGATTTTTTAATTCCAAATTGTATCGTCTTAGTACAGTCATCAAACACTCGTAAATATCGCATCCTTTTGTAGTTCCTTTCATTGGATATAGGGCAGCCATATCTTCAGTAATGACAAAATTATCATCCACGCCTCGAATAAATATAGCTAACTGAGCGGTATCTATTAAATCTGTACTTTCATCCAGCGCAACAGAGTAGTAAACAAACTTCGATGCACGTTCTTTAAGAGTGTTTTCTATGTTACCCGCTAGCTCTTCAATTCTTCTGGCGACAGTAACACCTGACAAACTAACTTAAGAAAATAGTTGTTTTTGAGACGGACACAACACTTCAGCAGCAGCCTCCATACATTCCTTAATAAACTCACCATCAGTAAAAGGTTTCGATTTTAATGCTATTTTTTCGGCTATAATGTAGCTTGTCTTCACACTTGCTTCATTTTCAATGTTCTGCTTTTGAAAAGAACTCTGCTGTCGTTGAAGCTGGCTTTTTAGAGTTCTTACTTTATCTTGCCGTAATTGTCCTTTAAATGTCTCAAATTTTGCGGCATGTTTTGTATCGTAATGTCTTTTTAAGTTGTATTCTTTCAAGGTTGAAACTGATTCTTGACACACCAAACAGACGGGTTTTTGATTAACGCTAACGAACAAGTACAACTCTGTCCACTTTTCTTGAAATGTGCGATTTTCGTCACTGACTTTCCGTTTTTTACCCGAAGTTGACGCCATTTTTTGATACTTAAAGCTCAGCAAATTCAAATCACACGTAAACTCACAATCGATACGATATTCATATCACGCACTAACCCGTTGACAAGACCGTTCTCCGTCCGCAGTCAATAATGCGAATGACAAATTGAAACAATAACACACTGACCATCGCAAAGGAGCGGCATGCTTAATACAGCGGCCGCCGCATTTGACAACGCACTTTAAGCATAGTGGCAATATGTAAGACTTATTTTTCTTTTTATATTTGTTATTTCGGTGCAACCGCAGAAGCCTTTGTAAAAGCCGCACCGGCACGTGCCAGTAGTACTCAAAGGAGGCCGATTTAGATTAAATGTACCGACTGGATCTGCGAATAGCGAAATATTTAGCCGCGAATACAGGAAACGAGTCACAATTTTTTTACCCGCTAATAGAGAAAACGCAAAAAAGGGAACCGTGAATAAGAAGTTATTACTGTAAATAAAAAATATTATAATTTGCTATGGCCTCCGAGGGCCGCAAGAAAAGACCCGGCGGGCCGCATGCGGCCCGCGGGCCACGGGTTGAAGACATTTGATCTAAGGGCTGCAGTAAGTCATTTTGTAAAGTATGCATAGACATTTCCTCCCTAACTGCTCAACGAAAACTTCTTTGGAAATGCCCCGACTGCACAGCGCGGCTCAGGGGAGAGGCGGGGATAATTCGCTTACTCCGGTTCAGGACGGCATCACTCTGACAATGTAACAGTGCGTAAGAAATCCGAATCCATTGGAAATGGCTTAGAGGTAAGTCAGCTCACTGAACAATTACGTCAGCTAAGAGCTAACCTCTGAGTTCTCATCTGTAAAGTCAAGGCTAGAGGAACTTACTTCACCGCTTTCGTTTGCCAACGACCAGATGAATGAAGATGATGGAGTGATGCAAATAATTACCGCCGCAGATGAGAGATTGAAAAACCTTGAAAACGAGACTCTGAAGTGCAATCTTTGCAGGTCACCGTGCTGCAGCTAAAAAACTAACTTAAGGTCCAAGCCACCAAGCAACTACAAAACGAAATCGAAATTGTTGGAGTGCCAGAGTAAAGTGGACTAATATAGGTTGATAATGATGATGATGATGATAAAAATATAGACTCACTATTGGTTGCCCTTAAATGCCTGGATGTGCCCATTGATTATATTGGTTCAGACGGAGTGTTGCCTGTCCGACTCAATAGCTATCCCACAAATTGATGGTTATACTTCTCATAAAACCACTAAAACCACCAACCAAAATAGCGGCGGCGTAGTCTCTTACGTAAAAGACAAATGGAATGCTATTTTATCGGAACGTCCTATACCTAACTGATGCAGATACTCTTAGTATCCATATAAGTTAAGTTATAAAATAAAATAAAATAAATAAAATAAATATTCCTAAGGTGTTAAATGTTTAGTACCTAAATCATCAACTCAGTGTTACCAAACCAAAGAAAAATAATACGGTAGAAATGTGGACAAAATATCGGTAGAAAACGGGAGTTTTTCAAAGTTTCAAGTTTCAAAACTTTCTAAACAGCACTTCGAAATCCTCTTAACAGCACTTTAAAATCTTCTTTAAATAAAACCAACATGAAAACACAGTTTGCTTAATTGCGATGTCTACATACATCATACATCTATCTACTTCGTTTACAATATGAAACAGATTACATTACACTCTACAAAATTTGTACGAGAGAGAGAGAGATCACAATATTTCATTTGTTCATTTTACCACAACGCTCAGTGACGTACAAGTGCAAGCAAACATACAATTCGTTCGGCCCGGTAAATCCCCTGCCATCGGCTTGTGTTGTTAAAGGTGCGTTCTAAGCTTATTTAAAAATTCAATGGATGCACTCATATTTTTTAGTGGGTAAAAAATGGGAGAACTTGATCGCTTTACGGTAGATCGGGAGATAGGTTTAGAAATCAGTAGATCTCCCGTTTTATCGGGAGGTTCGGGAACGCTGCATCAACTATTAACATTTTGACATAAGCCCATATTCCATCCCATTCCTATAGGTACAGTTTTGTTGGTAGAGCCGAACCCTTTCAGCCTTGGAAGATCAGCTGTCATAATTTCTAAACCTTTAGCTAGCCACGCTTGCTTTTATCAGTGAACATTCACTACATACCGAAATCAATAAACGCTTTATATAATTCGCCAAGAATTTTAACCGTTTTTATGTACTTGTTATTATCAGTCATTTCTACGACTACCTCGCAATTAGCCCTATTTCAAAGTTTTCGCAAAATTTTGCTACATGCCCAAGCTATGTGCACTTGCTACATTAAACTATGGTTTTGGTACACCGTACCGCGATGTGACCAGTTTATGAACAATTGAAGAAGGAGTTAACTGATGTTTTTTCAGAAAACTAGTTATTGGTATCGTTGGATTCAGAAGGAAATTATCTATTAAATGGCGTTTTCCAAATAACGAAATTCGGTTTAATTCTAGAGATATTCACTCTAAAAAAGGTTTAACTGACACAGAAATCAAGATTAATAATATAAGAAAAATTTTATGTTCCACCCACATGAAATACAGCAACTCCCTAAAGTTCGAATAAAAAACTGGTTTATAACGTCAAAAGGTTTTTTTTTATCTACGAGTGCCTTAAATTAACTCGACGTATTCTTTGAATATAGGTTTAAGCTAATTTAAATCGTTCTTGCTTCACCTTTCCAACTAAAAAACTGTTGTGTTTCTCGTTTTTATGACAATAAACCCTTTTTACACTAAATAGACAGCGCTACCTGGCTGCCGCGCGCGGGGTTGGATTACCTTGTTTAGCCCAGTTCCAACCAGTGGGGCCCGCTGGTGCTGGTCTCTCCCTAGACACAAAATGTGACACACCACTCACAGGCTTAGGGCCTTGGAATGGGGGTTGCGGCCTAGGCGCCATTTGAAAACCACGCTGGTAGCGCACTGAACATTTATTGAGTCCGTGACGGCATTCGCGGTTGGTTAAAAGGCATATTAAACTGATGTTGAGGCGGCGGGGGCTGCCTCGGCATGAACTGTGGTCTGAGGGCTGCGAGTTAGGCCCTGGCATGTTAAAATTCAAAGGCCTTTAAGGCTGAAGAGCTTTAGGGGGCACTTTAATTTGACTTTGACTATGACTATCACTTACCTTTTTTCAGGCAAATACGCGTTACTGCTCTGGATGTACATGGTATTCATCTCGTCATGCACATACCTACTCCAAAACTTTATCGATGGTTTAAGGACGCATACATCTAATACGTGAACCAAGAGGGTCCTTTAAACCACGTAAAAAAGCTTGCAGGGTTAATTTTTTATACAAATCCTGCTTAGCATCTATGGTAGTAGGCATAGATGTTATAGAGGGTGGTTTCTCAAATCGCCACAAGTAGCCCGTCTGCGATTCACAAACTTCGTAGGATTTAATCCCTACATGAGCCGCCTTGTTGGGTATGAACTAGTTAATATTTAACCAGCACTTCCACTGTAAGAACTCATCTAGGGCGATATTCCGTTTCAACTTGTACAGCGTTGAAATCTTATGATTTTGATCTTGTACAGGTTTAATCTTAAACAATTTTGCCTCGGAAGCGTCCAAATTCCGCCCCACCATGTCACAGCTGTTGGCGAAGTGGAGGCACTTATTCAACAACTGAAATCTCCTCAGCGATATGTGGCTGCGGAATCCGGGTGTTGCGAAAATGTCACCGGTGCAGTCCCAGTACTCATCAAACCGACTTTTGAACCCCCATTGATAGGATTACGGCGAAGTAAGTATACAGCTCGTCCACGTTGGTATCCTTCCACTCACAGATACAAAATTTTTAATTGGTTTCTTATAAGAATGATTGAGTTCAGTGTAACAGGTGCCAATCTGTTTCTTAGTTTATTTTTTACGATATTCATCACACTGAACAATCGCTCGACTTCAGCGTTTGAATGTGGCAGTGACATAACTGTTATAGCCAAATCTGCTAGTTCTATGTATGTATTGATTCCTGCAGCATTTTTGTACTTATAAACTTGAGCCCAGAATTTCACAGTATTTTCAGTTGTATCCCACTTGACAAAGTGAATACTGTGCCACTGCTGTAATAATTTGTCGACTTTGTCTTCATCAAAACCCAGTTCAATTGCAAGTTCAGCAATTGAATTATCCTTTATCTGCTTTAATGTGTTTTCTTTAGACAGCTGAGCCATTTTTTCAAGAGCGGTGTAATTGCTGGGAACGCGGTTTTGTATTTCTTTTGCCAACTTAATTGTGAAATCGAACTCTTTCTGATAGTGGCTACGGCTTCACGTGTCAAATTGGACGTACTGATATGTGATTCAAACAAGTAGCCTAAGTAGGGTACTGGGTTTAAGTGGTCTTCTATTGTTATCGTTAAAAATTCCTGGTCTATTATTGCAGCATTTGGTATCATTATTCGGTTGCAAACAGATCGCAACAAAGTCATCAATGAGGTAATCAATTTAACGGGATCTGCGTTCTCCCCTTCGAAAATTTTGATTCCTGTTTGATCATCATTTAGTACACTTTTGAGATATAATAAATGTAGGCGGTTGGCTTCGTCCATGTACATTGCATTCAGTAAATCAGCCGTGTGACATTTGTCTTTAGTTAGTGAGAAATGCAGTTTAAGTTCTTCCCACTGGGATAAAATCCGGACTTTGACTGGTTCTATAGATAGCCAGCGAGTATCACACTTTAAAAATTTTGAGAGGTCCTTCTCCACAGTTGATAAGGCTATAGATTTCTTTATATTCTTGTTGCCGCTTCGATGACATTGAAAACCACTTGTATGTTTCTCTTATCAGAAACTCTATATGACTTGGAATGGTTTTTTGTGACGCATGACTAACAGCCAATTGGAGAGAGTGACAAATGCACCTTATGAGAATTAAGTTAGGAAGATTGTACTGCGTTCGGAGGATTTCATACACGCTATTGTGCCGACCCGTCATTACTGCAGCATTATCAGTGCCAATCCCAATCATATTTTGGACAGATAAATTATGAGCTTGAAGACATTTAAACAAAGTAATGACTAGCCCGTTTGCATCAGCTCGCTCTACTGGTTCCAGTGAGAGGAAGGCGTTAACAATTTTAATTACGAATAACTTTTGGTTAGGGATATCTACTCTCAATGTCTTGGGGATGTTTAAGCTACCTCTAAGACTGTTTGCAGTTAGCTCATTTGTTTCAACTGTATATAGTTGTAATTTACTTCTATTCCTTGATAGTAATTTTCGTTGCTAATAGCGTTTTATTTTAATTTAGTTCTTAATGAAAACGAACCATGAAATTAACGCACCACCTCGCTAGGCTAAATGTTATTGGCACTATCTATGTTATTATTGGATGTGATTCTAGGTGCCTTTTACTCAAAATCCCCCACCGATTATACAAGGTGCCACGAAGCATGTGTGCTAAGCAAAAAAGGGATGTCTGGGATCCGAAAAGATGCTTTTCGGATTTTTTGAACACTATTCCAATTCATTTTTTGTTTTAATATATAAAATTAACTTTTTTTATACACACTCTTGCGTCATATAAATTTCTCATGCATGTGTAAAACATGAAAATATTGTAGAAAAAAGTTATGAAGGTACAGGTAAAATTTAAAAACAATAAAAGTAAAAGAACATGACTATGATGAAATCATTTTTACTTCTTTTTTCAAAATCATGTTGCAGGTACTCCTCGGGGTCCCTTTCGGCTTATTACACATGTGACGTGGCACCCTGTATTTATTGACTGATTCAATTTTAGAATAGGGAATAATGTATGTCGTATACAAATAAATAAATGAAATACAAAAAAAAAAAAAAAAAAAAAAAACAATGTTATTCTGTGACACACTAAAATATCTCAGAATAATTCCCATGAATTTGGTCACACTAACGTCGGTAGATTCGTCCACTATAACGCTGTATTTTTGGCTGCCAATATCTTTCATAAGATTTTCCTTGAAATGTGGTGCCAGTACCTGGTTGATTACCTGAGTGCATTTAGTTCTGTGCATTTTCAGATCGTTTGCACATTTTGAGTCTGCAAAAACATCTTTGCACAAATCGGTCAAATGATCTATTTGGGAAATGGCACTGTGTTCCGAAATAAACAAAGCAAGTTTACCTTCAGCTTTCCGAGAATGCATGTTTTCTTTAGGAGCAGGAGAAAAACTTATTTGTTGGTTTTTTGAAAGAACTTCCCATTTTTGTTGGTGTTTCTTTGTTTTTGCGTGTTTCCTTATATCGTTGATTTTAGCGAACATTTCACTGTGACAAAACGAACAAAAGGCTTTAAATGCATCATTTATATCAGGTTTAAGCCAGCCTTTAAACTCTTCTTGGTTTTCCCACTCAGTTCTGTACTTTTGGGTGTAAGTCTTCTTCTTTAATGGTACGTCCATTTTAACTTTCCAATGTGTGCGTTACCCCAGCTTTAAATGCATCATTTATATCAGGTTTAAGCCAGCCTTTAAACTCTTCTTGGTTTTCCCACTCAGTTCTGTACTTTTGGGTGTAAGTCTTCTTCTTTAATGGTACGTCCATTTTAACTTTCCAATGTGTGCGTTACCCCAGCCAGATTTTGTCGAAAATCACATTTTTTTTTAAGTAGATAATTAGAAGTCCAACTTCTTCAATTGTTGTGCTGATTTTTAAATTTGTTTTGTTTATGGTTTTTTAGTTATTTGACAAAAACAGATCTGGCTGGCGTAACGTTACCCCAGCCAGATGTTTTGTTAATTAAAGGGTTTATTGAAATAAACTTTAGGTACATAATTAGTATTCTGAACGAGGTAAATGTTGCCACAAAATTTGAATTTGTATCGTTTATGGTTTCGGAGATATTCAAAATCCTGCTGGGGTAACGTTTACGTGTTCGCTGTATCTCCGAAACGGCTAAGTGAATATGTATAATTTTTTGTACACAGCTTCTATGAATTTGTTATAATTTGTTTGCCAATAAAGAAAAACAAAATAATGCACCGTTTAGAAGTATTTTAATTAATAAAAAAACTCAAAAATAGCTCCTAGCTCTTCAAAAAAGAGCTCTAAAGCCTTATTTAAAACGTCATTTTGTAGCTTACAACTGCCTTCAAATGTTTGTAAATTTTCATTAGAATCCTGTAGGTATTTATTAAGTTACAACGATATTTAATTCAGTTCTCGTAACGATGCGCTCCGGAGATTTTAAGCCTCCGATTTACTGAGTTCCTTGTGGATTTAAAAGTTGAATAAGATATCATTAATTAGTATTTTAGTTCAATTTTCTACCTGTAAAATTTCAGCGTAATACGATTTGTAATTACTGAGATAATTAAAAGAAAGACATTAGGTAGTGCATGATCATGGCAACCCGACCAAGTATAGATGGTTACGAAAAAGCGGCCGCGTAGTACTTTATACTAACTTTTGAAATTAATAGGATAGTTTTAAACGTAAAGTACAGTTACGTACAGAAGTGTAAAACGAAAACAATATCATCTTAATTTGAGTATTTTTATTTACAAATCATGTCATAAAAACTTACAAAGAAAAATGCGAAGTACCTAAACACTTTAATTTAGTTATATATTTTCTTATAGCAGCATAATAAATGTTCATTGGCTCAACATAATTATAAATTAACTTCAAAAAGATTAACATTGATTTTCAAATCATGAACTAACAATCACATAATAAATTATTGACTGACATTATTATTTTAAGAGCACATTACGATGACTGGCTGGCTAGTATTCTTATAAAAATAGTTTTATTATTAAAATCACAGATCATTATTAAAACTAAATTAAATCACATTGTACTTAGTAAAATGTTCGATTTTAAATATCAAAATAAACTTTCGGACATAGATACAGCTCTAATATAGTTATATTGTTTTAAAATCACAGATCGATAATTTTAAAAACAAAGAAAATATTTACAATATGTACCAACTTTTTAACACCCTAAAAATCACAGATCATATAAAACTATACAAAATCACAGTGCGTTTCATAAAATATTTACAGTAGGAAATGGTTTGATTTCAAATATGTACTACAATAATCTTTCGTACATATATACCTCTATAGTTCTAAAGTAAAAACTAAATATAGTTATATTGTTTTAAAATCACAGATCAATAATTTTCAAATCAAATAAAATTCTTAAAATAGATATCTACTTTTTAACACTAGTTAATAGCTCTAGTGACAGTTGAACGACAGTGAACTTTTTACAGTCATAGTGCTTTTATTTTCACGTTACAGCTAGACCTCCAAGGATGTTTTGTTCCTCTAAGCTCAGGAGGAATTGTCAGAATAAGCATTTAAATCACATCAACATTTAAAAAATTAGATACAAATATAATCATATGTCATCAGATTGCAACGTATAAATAATCGCATGAGGCATTATTTCTGTTTTATTTTTTTGAATTTTGGTGTACATATCGTCATAACATTGAAATGTCCGATTATGTTTCCGAAAGCAATGAGCTTTATAGTGACCAATCCCTTCTGAGCTTAGAGGTGGATCAAATTCAATGATAGACAAAATCTCATAGAATCTTTCGTTGATCTCAATATTGACAGGAACATCATTGAATAGAATACGGATATCATGAATCTCAAACATTATCAAACTGTTCAAATTATAGTTGAAGCTTACTGTTCCTTTTTTACAACAATAACAGAGGGGTGGTAAATCGTCCTTCATTCCCGATTCTACAGCCTCTTGTAATTTTGTAATACCTTTCTGATTTATTATATTTATATTTAGTGGCAAGTATTTACATTCAAAATGTGTTTTGTTTTCGTGATTAGTGCAATTTTCGTTTGAACAAGTTCTTTTTCTAGTAGCGGAAAAGTATGATGTGCAGATTTCTTCGAGTATTTTTGTGACGTTACATGCACAGTTTATTACATTGCACCTAGTTTCATCATTGATTTCAATTCCAGGGCAAAAAATACTTGATAAAAGTATATCTCGCGTGTCATAAAGTTTTTGATTAAATCTCTTTGCAGTAGCAAGGTCTGCGATGAACTTCGTAAAAGCATCAACACAATTATTAATTTCTTGCCTGAACACAAGTCTGTCTTTGTAAGCTATGGCAAATGTTTGCGAGATGGCGTCAAATGCACAAGTATTAGTAAGAATTAGTTTTTTATTTTTAGATATGGCAATGTTTCCATTTTGTAGTATATATATGGGTCTCAAGTTATAATTTGCTTTGTTATGAGGAACAGCAAGACCTCTCCAGTTTTCAACTTCTACAGGTTTATCCTGAAATATGGATTCTAATCCGAAATCTATATTGCTCGTTACGTTTTCTATTTTATCTATCTGTTTTTGCGACTCCTTCCTATTAATCAAATCCTTATTGCTCTTTTTGATTTGAACTTTATTTATCTTTTCCTCAGTAGTTTGAGATTCAGTTGTTTGCGAGATACTTAATTTCACAGTCCCATTTATAAAAGTGTAGTGTTGAATCAAAAATTCATCTAGTCGTATTCTCTCGTCTTTGGTGTTAAAATAAATTGTTTTTAAGTCCTTAAAATGGCTTTCAACATTTGAACTACTAGGAATATCTTTGGCATCGACAAAATAGTTGGTCATGACGTTACCCCACATAGGCAATTTTCGCAACAATCTTTTCAATGTCTCATTAACAGCCGGCAAATAATACTCATTTTGTTGTTGATATTTTACGTCAAATAATAATAAATATAACTTTTCAGTCTCAATAACGTCGTTGTAATATTTGATAAGAGGACAAATAGTACTGTCAGCCTCATAATTTTCAGGAAGTGTATCATTTTCAGGAAGAATATTTTCTTCCTGAAAATGATTATCTATGTCATCATCAATTTTGATATGGTCGTTTTTAGAAATTTTAGAAATTTTTGTTGACAAACGCTGTAAAGCTTCTTCGTATTTACCAGGGCTAATATATTCGGGTAGTGACACCGTAACAATATCATCAATAATCTTTTTAATTTCTTTGTAACAATGTTGTCCGTAAATTACTTTTATACAATTAATATAAAAATATTTACATTTTTCTGAGCATTTGTCAAAACAACTTTGTTTAGGCAGTTTTTTGAAAAAATGGGATTTGTCTAGTCTGACGTAGCAAACTGGCACATGCTCAACCTGCCCTTCCAAAAGTGAAAAACACTGTGCTAAGTATACATTGGTATCTGTTTTAAGGAAAGTACGACATATTGCTTTTAATAAAGCAGCTGAATCGTCACAGATTATTTCTTTGGGGAAATGTCGATTTACTGCCCATGTACTTAACCAAGTGGCTATACATTCAGTTGTGTGTGACTGTGATGCCATATAACATAAGGGAATGCTAGTACTGGTAGTGTATGCCATAACAACATATAAAAAAGTATGTTTAGCGTCTTTAGCGCTTACTCCTGGGGGCGCTATCGTTTGAAAGATCGAACCTGTTGCGTCTAAGGATAAAACAGTATGTGTATTTTTTAAAATCTCATCGTAATATTTACTTTGTTCGTTTGTCCAGAAGTAAACAAAAAACGGTACAAGTGAAAAATTGTGTATGTATGTATTAAATGGGGAACTCTGAGACATTGCATAAATAGATATAATTGTGTTTTTATCAAATTGTAGTGCCCTTTTAGCCTCATGACGTATTTTCCTCAAATTATTCAATTTTGGCATAGTTGGAGGTTCTTTTGGATTGTCTTTATCCATGAGTTCGTCTGCCATTAAAGTTCTGACTTTCAACGCCTTGTAATTCATTAACCTCTCAGCAATTTTTCGTTTTCGGTTTGATGTCAGTCTATTTTTAACGTTTTTATCGTGGACAAAGTTTTTCTCGAAACGATTTACTTGACAAACCACATTTACAAAATTTTCAGTCAACGGATTTAAGTACATAACAATATTCGCGCCACACTGAGTACATTTTCCCTTGCATACAATGTCGTTTAATTGAAAGTTCGTAGGTACATAACAATTTTTAAAAGCGAAAGTACAATCAAGTTCCGTTTTTTTCCATATTTGGTCTTGAAGCTCATTAGTCCAACTATTCTGTAACAATGTGTGGTTTTTAGGTGCGATACGTTTGAATTCATAAATGTCCATTTGAAACTCTATTTCCAAATCAGAATAGTTGTCGCAATTATCAGTTTTTTCAAAGTTGATGTTATTATCGAGGTCGGTTATGTTGTTCGTCACGTCCGTTGTGTTATTCGTTAGTCCATCTGAGTTATTATTATCGTGAAAAAAGTATTTCTTATTACGTCTTACTGAAGCTTGTATGGCCATTTTAGACATTTTGTGTTGAAACATTTCGTTTAATTCATTCTGTATGCTTTCATATACATCATGATTAATTGGAGGACAAGTCTTAAAATTATCAAATACATAACCATATTTCGAAATAACGCGTTTTTGATCATGCAACGGTATAACGCTTTTTCTACCGGCCATTATGTTTATAAATTTCTTGTCGGATGCAGGAATCGATTCACTGGTGTGCGTTGCTCCAGCACAAAAATACGTGGCCAGATAAATAAATAAATATACAGCAGGCAACGAAGATACTTGGTGCTTGCACATGTCTTCGCTTAGGAGATTGTCGGAGCCATCAAATTGTCTACAACAAAAAAAAAATATAATTATTAAAGCACATCTAGTATACTCAGGTACTAGACGACCAATACTACGATACGATAATTCGTGGCTGCATCTTTTGTCGCACACGGCACAATAGTGCAGGAACTTTAGCATATCTTTGTATGGCGAAATCGCATTAATTCATAACTTCGATTTTTTTTCTCCTTGTATAGTTGATCGTATTGCTAATCGAATAATAAAGGAATCCAACTGATTTTATGACCGGAAAATAATAAAAAAAATTTTTTTTTCTTATTTCACCTCGTAACAAAAAAAGTAAAAATACTATAAGATTATTTTTTTATCCAAACGCATTGTTTTATTTTAAGCTTAACAAACATGCTATAATCCAACTGTTTTTATTTACGGAAATATTATATTGATTAAATAACGTGTTTTTCGCCAATGTATTATTTTTTCTATGTTCCGGTCTTAAATTTAGGTGGATTTTTATTCCCTTGTGGTTTTTGATTTTATGCATATCTATATCAATAAAATAGTGATAGTATTTATGCTTTATTAAATAAAGTGTTTTTCGCCAATGTGTTTTTTTCTATGTTCCGGACTTAAATTTAGGTGGATTTTTATTCTCGAGTGGTTTTTACAAGATTTTATGCATACTATATCAGTTAAAATAGTGATAGTATTTATGCTTTGTTAAATAACGTGTTTTTCGGCAATGTATTTTTTTTTCTATGTTCCGGACTTAAATTTAGGTGGATTATTAAATATAGTATCTTAAAATTGTCCTATTTAACGAAATTTAAAATATTACGCTGATAGCGAATTTTTTTTTTTTAACTTGTATTTTTCCTACACTACAAGCCAGCGGCCAAGTTTGCGACCACGAAGCAAATTATACGTAGCTTGATTGCAACAATCAGTCGTGCCAGCCAGAGCTGGACTAGACCCATTCTGAGTATTGGGGGAAAATTAAAAAAACAATAACTACTCACCACAGGTAGATAGTCGCCAGATTTATGAGTGTGATGTGTGTCAAGTCAACATGCATCCAACTGTGATTTGCTTATATCTTCCATAGGCAGCCGGCGCCGCGCCGTCCGCACCGCTATTATATATTTACCTACTCATCTCGCCACAGTCACCACCAAATTGCTGTGGTTACATTGTTATGCCTACATTAAAGAGAAACACTAAGTTAATTTGAGTCTTATTTTTTTATATTAAAGTCATCAACATCATTAGTTAAGAATTTTAATTAAAAGTGTATTATTCACGGTTGGTTCATGGCGAATCATTTCACATAATTCGTGTAATTTATCAGTGACTAGACTTCCGCCCCACGGTTTCACCCGCGTTCAATGAGTTTTCCCAATGTGAATTATACATAAAAACCTTCCTCTTTAATCATCAATCATCATCATCAAAAAAACCGCATCAAAATCCGTTGCGTAGTTTTAAAGATTTAAGCGTTCAAGGGGAAATAGGGACAGATAAAGCGACTTTATTTTTACTATGTAATGATTAAAAAGGAAAATTATTTTTATACATTAAGTAGCTTACCTTTTTCATCAGTAACTCACGAACTCAGGTATTATGGTCCGCAATAGAAGTACTTCATAGTAGTTCACTTTAAATTAAACGAAATTGCGAAAATATTTTACGGAAGCGTATGCGCACTCATTCAGCGAAACCAAATCTTTGACTAACTCTATCGAGCGACAAACAATCATCCGCCCTCCGTCCCTCGTCCCAAGGACGCGTTATCGACGCTCTCTTTCCTTCTTCAGTAAGTTGCAATGATGTCGTCTCATGTGCATAACTGTGAAGAACATAGAACACGCGCGAATGCAGCGCGCTAAGTACAAAGTCTTCTATCTCTCTATCTATATTATTTTAAAACTGCAACGGGACCGTGTTTGTGCCAATTAAATATTTCACTATTTTGTTAATAAATATATAAGTTTAGCGCTTACGTCACAACAGGTTAAATAAGATAGGTAATGAATGGTACAGTATTTTAAGTAGGTAACATAAATAAGTAGACACAAATTAAAAATATATAATTTAATTCATTTCAAGATATATACTATGCTATAGGCTGAATAGTTTAATTCTGTACGCGACTGTATTGAGCATGTAGCGTTATTATACTATACGTTTTAAAAGGTAGGCATAAAGTACTACGCGGCCGCTTTTTCGTAACCATCTATACTTGGTCGGGTTGCCATGATCATGCACTACCTAATGTCTTTCTTTTAATTATCTCAGTAATTACAAATCGTATTACGCTGAAATTTTACAGGTAGAAAATTGAACTAAAATACTAATTAATGATATCTTATTCAACTTTTAAATCCACAAGGAACTCAGTAAATCGGAGGCTTAAAATCTCCGGAGCGCATCGTTACGAGAACTGAATTAAATATCGTTGTAACTTAATAAATACCTACAGGATTCTAATGAAAATTTACAAACATTTGAAGGCAGTTGTAAGCTACAAAATGACGTTTCAAATAAGGCTTTAGAGCTCTTTTTTGAAGAGCTAGGAGCTATTTTTGAGTTTTTTTATTAATTAAAATACTTCTAAACGGTGCATTATTTTGTTTTTCTTTATTGGCAAACAAATTATAACAAATTCATAGAAGCTGTGTACAAAAAATTATACATATTCGCTTAGCCGTTTCGGAGATACAGCGAACACGTAAACGTTACCCCAGCAGGATTTTGAATATCTCCGAAACCATAAACGATACAAATTCAAATTTTGTGGCAACATTTACCTCGTTCAGAATACTAATTATGTACCTAAAGTTTATTTCAATAAACCCTTTAATTAACAAAACATCTGGCTGGGGTAACGTTACGCCAGCCAGATCTGTTTTTGTCAAATAACTAAAAAACCATAAACAAAACAAATTTAAAAATCAGCACAACAATTGAAGAAGTTGGACTTCTAATTATCTACTTAAAAAAAAATGTGATTTTCGACAAAATCTGGCTGGGGTAACGCACACCTTTCCAATTATATTTTGTTAATTCGAAAAGGACAATCACAAACAGTGTAGGTAACTTGTGAAACAATGACGCGACGCGAACTGAAGTAATTAGTAGGTAGGATAGATCAAGTACCATGTGTAAAACGAGACGACAATAACTAACAGTTCGAATGCTAAACAGAGATGGAACGGTGTTTGGTACCACCATAGAATAACTACTACTTAGTTCTCCGTAGTACCAACCACGGTCCACGACAAATAAACTTCACTGCTAGGGGCATCCCCGAATTATCAATAATAGACAAAGTGTTGCAAGTGATTAAAGACCAAGTAACTATTTCGTTATTTTAAAAAGTCGCTAGATGTCGCTAGATATTTTTTTGTCGCTAAATCTGAAAAAAATGTCGCTAAACGAGTCAAAAATCCCCTAGATCTAGCGACAAAGTCGCTAAAACGGCAACGCTGTTGGAGCACCCAAGGCTGATTAGTTTTTTGCATTTAAAACACAAGTATTGGATCTTGCGTTTCTTCTTTGGATTTTTTTATTAAATAATCACTTACGTATTGTAATGGAGCCATAATTTTGGGATCGGCTTTTTCCTCCAAAGGCAGCACATTTGTATTTAATATTTTATTTCAATCTATGTTGTGTGTAAGCTTGTTGGCTTCGCAGTACTTATTTGTAACCAGAGTAACTAAGGCCTCCCAATAATCTTTTTGGCAATTAGCACCGGGGGCATGAACGCTGGTGAGTTTGTTTACTATCAATGCCGCATAGGCAGATTGGAATGCATCCGGAGTTGGATTGACGTTGCGACACCCGTGGCTTCTGATAGCACCAAAAAAGTTTTCAAGTGGATCTTGATTCGAGTGCCGCATCCAAACTGACGTTACATTTTATTCTTTCTCTAATTTTTTTACAAGTTTTTGGATACCTTCCAACGTCCACCCAATTATTTAAAGTAGATACATTTTCCGAAGCATTGCCCCTATATGGTTTTCAAATTTTTTATGAATTCCATCCATTTTTTATGGTGTGCTGAATGAGGTTTCACCGGTTGAAGGTTTTGAAAATTTCTTTTTGTTCGCATAACTGCCGTTGACCGAGTCAAACAACTGGTCGAAAAATAACAGTAAATCTGCAGTATCTTTGTATTCTTCAGGCAAAATTCCTTTATCTGAAAAGAGAAAAATATAAATTGTAAAAAAAAAATATTCTTTCTTATCTCAGGGCGATTTAGTTATTACTTATGATCGCAATTGTAAAGTAGAACCGAACACATTACTATTAAATCTATACTTGTGTTCCAGTTCACTCACCATCTATTGAGAGAAATTATATTAATGATATATGTATAAACAAACCTGCTAAATATCCCATATTCGACGCCACTGCATAAGAATAAGAACAGAGTAGAAGGGAAACTTCGCTCCGAACGCGCTCAAGGTCACGATATTAGCCTACGCGATTCTGCCTGCACGTTAAACGTGCAGTAGGGCTGTCACAGCTGGCGACGCCGCACGCGGATTTTAATATTTGTGTAGGTTAAGTACCTACCTCTATAATATGACGTCATGGTCAAGTTATTGTGGTGTGATCGGTTGTAAAAATAAAAGATAATATATACCGTAAGTAAGTAATATTTTCTAAATATTATTGTGTTTTAGTAGGTTCCTATCTAACTAATTAGGTAGGTACTTAATCAAAGGAACGTGAACATCGTTCGTTGACCTTTTCTCACTCGCCTCGCCTTGCGACGACGGCGCGGCGGCGGCGGGGCGCGGCGGTACAGTGCAGAAGCAACCCTGGCAAAACGCCTGGACGACAGAGGGGCGTAACGAGGTGAAGGGGGAAATAGGTATATAAATGGCGGCGTTTCGGACTAGATCAAAGAAGAGTCCTTTCTACGTAGTTATTACATATCCAGTCAAAGCGTATCTCCTCACTCAAAATTGAACCGTTATTTCCTTGAAAGTTAAATAAAAAGTTTAATTATCTATGCTCAATAAATATGACTAATTAATACAAAACAAAATAAAAATACACTTACGCTTATCCCAAGCTGACTTGCATTGCAATAGCTTTATAAGGAACGTTTTGTTCGTGATTTTTTATAGTTTTTGTTCTTACAAAATTGCTTATATGGCTAGTTAAATACTAGTTGTAATTTTTCTATTCCTTGCTTGTAATTTTCGTTGTTAATAAATATTTTTAATGTAACTTATATGGCTATTCATTTTTGATATTTTAAACTGTTCCGTTGTAGTTCTTTAAAGTTAGTTATCATTGTTTGGAAGTTGTTATCATTTCATAATGTCTGAGTTGTGTTCTAGTAGTTACTGAGTGATTTTGCAAGATTATTTTGATATTATGGAAGTTCCGGTGAAAAAAATATTATACAGCCAGAATTATAGAAAAGAATGGGAAAACTTTGCAGAGTTCAAATTGCCCAGATTGCAACATGATAGAAGATGTACATCATGTTTTGACGGAGTGTGTCCGTAACGAGGCACAAGACTTTAGATGTTTGTATGATTACTAGCGTAGGTATCTGTAATAGCATTTTGTGTTCCCCGTGCTCCGAGGAAGCCAAAATGCTAGTCAAGCTTTATTTGCGAGTTATTTATCTACAATCCTCCTCATCGATTGTGATGACGGAGACTAAGGTAGTTTTATAAGTAGGTTTGTAAGCCGCACAGTGTTATCCACATTCCTTATGGAGGTGGCCATGCACTTTCATGTGGCACACGTTAATTTTATTTCTATTTTGTTGAGTTTGTTGTGTATATTAGAACAATTGATCTCCTACGGGAGTGGCATAGTCACTCTGTGACAAAACTCCCTTTAAATTAATAAAAATATATAAAAAAATTAGTTGACATTGACAGACATCACAACAAACTACGGAGGAATAAAACTACAACTATTCAACTACTACTTAAATCGATTATTCGGTTTGAGCGTTGCTGAGGTTTGTTAGCAACTTCTAGCGGATTTTTATGGCTCGATTTTTTCCAAATCTAGAGGAATTTTTAGATTTGACTAGCGACTTCTTATTTTGTTGAACGGCAACACTGAGCCGTGGTTCGAATCTCAACTATGGTTATGTTTTTGCACTTAGTTTAAGATTGCTTGAAGTTCTTCAACATTATTGTTGGCGAATATTTTAGAAATTAGGGGTATAGCAAATAGTGAACGCTACTGTACATCATCAGTACCTACACAGCCGACTTTATAAAAAAGAGCTTCATTTATTTTGTATAATTGTGGCTAAGGGGCTACCTACTTGACATACTCGCATGACGGCAAAAATTGCGTCAAACCAGACGCAGAGCCATAATCAAGAAGTCGCATGACGCCAAACGTCAGAACTCAACAAATGTGTTCGAGAAATACAAAAAACAAGAACTAGAGAATTAGAAATGTGCTTAGTTTTGAGTGTTCGTGTAGAGACAAATATATAAAAGGGGAAACCTGATGGTAAAAAAAAAAAAAACTACTAATACTAGTTGGCACAGAATATGGAACACAAACAAAGACATAAAAGTACCTATAAATGTAAGGTTGAGTTTGTTTGAGTTTGTGGGGCAGTGGACCGAAGACCCGCATCATCAGAGCCAATCATGACTCCGGGAATATTCCCATCATTTCCATTTTTCACAACAGCCAACCCCAATCCCTAGGTGTGATTACGCAGACAGTCGTCAAATACTTGTTTGTCCATATCCTTTATAAGTCATAAGCTTAATTTGTTAATTTCGCAATTCGTCAAATCCTTTATTTATCATATCCTACTCAAGTCAAAAGCTTAATTTATCATTTTCGCGATTCGTCAATTGAAATATTCGTCAAAACGTATACACGTCAAATACGTAATTTATCTAGTCATTGTGAGATCGAACACTAAAGTGCTTCATCTTTGATAAAACCTAGGTGATAAGCGTATCGAATGAAACCTTTTTGTATATAATAAGTGTTTCAATTACGATCTATTTTAATAATTATTACTTTTTCAATAATGACAATGTCAGTCAAATGTCAGTTAGTAAAATAATTTTCATTTCTCGTGATAATTTTAAATTATTTATATATTTTTTTTTAATGTTGTTATTTTAATTAATTTTCTGTTTGGGTATTATGGCATCTACAAGTTCAAACAATGAAACTATGGCAAGCAATTTCAATTTTGTTGAAACGGAAAGAGGACGTAGGAAATTGTTACGAGCGGGGCATCAGTTTTGTTTAAATTTAACAAATCCAAATGGAACGACTATTTGGAGGTGTGTAAATAGAAGTATTTGTAATGGTTCTTTAAAAGTGAATGCCAAAATGGATAGCATAATTAGAGAAGGAAAACATTTATGCAACAGAGACAACCAGATAAAAAACAGATAACTTATGAAAAAGTATTTTTAATTTTGAAGACAAATTTCGGATTAAATTTAAAAAATCTAAAATGTGATTATGAATTAGCCATTATCAATGCAGTTAAGATTGTCTTTCCAGATGTGCGTGTAAAAGGATGTTTTTTTCATTTTTCGCAAGCTATTTGGAATAAAGCAATCGAATCAAAAGTGATTGAAAAAAAATATAAGGGAACTAGGAAGACAGTCCCCAAATCTAAAGGAAATGAAATGATGTTTTCAATAAACTTTATATGATAATGTTATTTTCTATGATTTTATTTTCATCATGACTGTCCTAGGCGTGCTTGACTAATAGCTCATTTGACGAACCAAGTATTAGTATATTTAAGAACTTAACGAATCATGTATTTGACAAATTTAGGTTTGGATCAGTCTCTAGTTTGATAAATAAAGGATTTGACGAATTGCGAAATTTACAAATTAAGCTTATGACTTGTTTAGGATATGGACAAACAAGTATTTGACGACTGTCTGCGTAATCCTCCCTGTGGCAGGTCGTGAGAAGAACAAAAGGTAAGGAACATCAACCTTTGGCATTGTAACGTAACATACACAGTTTTTCTTAGTGTATTAAATTGACATTGAAAGTTAATAAATGCTTATAATAGTAATAAATTAAAATAATGATAATTAACCAATTAAATAGACTTAAGGATATTACATATGATTTATAAAAATAAAAATTGTTTTGTGTTTGTCAATTATTTAAACTGTTGTCACTGGCTGTCAATCTGATCATAGAGCAGTTGTTTCTTGAGCATTCTTTTAAATACCTGAACATTTTTCACAGCACGCATTGGAGGTGAAATAATGTTCCAGCACTTGGAGGCTGCAAATTTAAAGGAACCTCGAAATGCCGAAGATTTGTGCTGCGGAGTTTCTAGAATGGGAGTACATATTCTACTGGGATATCTAGAGTTGCTATGAGCCCAAGTGAGTTTTTGAAACAGATACTCTGGACACCGCTTGGCAATTACACCGAAGAGAAGAGATGCAAGGTGAAGCTTTCTGCGAGCCTCCATCTTAAGAAGTTTAGATGAGTTCAGGAATGGTGTTATGTGTGAGCGTGGGGGAACATTAAAACAGAAACGTGCACAGGCATTCTGTACACGCTGTATGAGTCGAGAGGTTCTCCTTAGAAGACAAGGCCCATAAACAGAGTCACTCTTACTGTTTCGCTTAAGTATGGGCGGATTTTATACAATGTGATTTGTCGAACCTTGATCAAACGAAATGTGCGGATACACGACACATATTTATCGATAAAAATCGGGATAAAAAAAATTATATGTTATTTATCTCAAAAACAAAGCAGTTTTAATATTTTTTAAAATGAAAACTACTTCATCTGGTTTTTTCTTTGTTTCTTTTTGAGTAAATGGTGTATTTTATTCGAAGTAGTTTCATTTGAAAGCTAGATAGTTTACCTAGCTAATAAAATACATAAAAAATACAAATACGATACATAAGCGTAATAAAAACAATATTTTTTAGAAATAAGACAAAAAAAAACAATTTTTTTTTCTCTGTAACTTTAAAACTGAGTTATTGAGGTGTACTTTTTTGCATGTTGTATTAAACTTCATAATTTATTCTACGAATCCTCCAAAAACTGGGGGTTTAACTCTTTCCGTTGTCATGTTATTTACCATTTAAATAAGGTACTTTCTTTCAAGTACAAAGATCTACAGGAATCTGAACTGGTTTAATCTACATGTTTCTTTTTGTGTTAATGGTGTATTTTATTCGAAGTAGTCTCATTTGAAAAATAAATGAAATATACAAATTCGATACATAAGCGTAGAAAAAAAAGATTTTTTTTAGCGGAAAGAGAAAATTAGGGAAACAAGATTAGGAACAGGTTGAATTAGAGCCGGGAGATATTGTTTATACAAAAGATGTAAATATAAGGAAAAGCAAGGACAAAGCGAGATACAAGAAGGCAGTTGTTAAATCGAGAGTAGAACGAAATGTAGCGTCAGTCAATATAGATCACAAATATTCAAGGGTCCCTATTAAAAATGTGAAACGCCCTTCACAGGTGGTGTTTGGTCTTACTGACCCTACTTCCCCAAAGCCGGGCATTTCATCTGCAAAACATTGAAAACAATCCAGGTATTAAGTGGATTATAGTTAAGTCTGTAGATCTAAGCGGTATAGGCAATAATTTGGATTTTGACATACTGAAATTCAATGAGTTTATTAGTTTAGTAGATAGTCATAAAGCTTTTACCCATGAATTTTTGGGTATAAAAACACAAGTAGAGTACATACGGAACACAACTGTTGTGAAATTTCGGCAGTTAGTTCCTGTTCCTACTTTGCATAGGTTTAAGCGAGGTTTAGTAAATCCCCTTGGGTCACTTATTAAAGCCGTTTCAGGTAATCTAGATAACGAAGATGCTATTCGATATGATTCACTAATTTCGCGAATTAGTTCAAAAGAAATGGCTACTGACAAAAGAATAACGATGATCACCAGAATGTTGGACAATTTTGCAAATAGTACAGAAACTTTACAAGAAAACATAATCATATTGGATAAACGATTTAAAGTTATCGAGGAATTGATAAAACTACAAAATTTTAAGGAAAACACCTGTCTCTATCTGACTTATGTATCAAGTATGTTCGATATGACGTTTATAAGTATGTTTAGAACTATCTATGTAGAGTTGAACGAGATAGAGACAGCGTTGGCATTCAGTAAAGTATCTGTACTACATCAATCAATTGTAAATTCTACAGAGCTTCTGTTATTGTTAAAAGAAATTGAAAATGTACACCAATTGATTTATAAGGTAAATGAAAGCAATTTATTAAAATTAGAAAGGGTTATTGAAGTAAAAGCATATGTAAAACTAAACCAGATAACGTTCATATTGGAAGTTCCATAAGTAGATAAAAATTCTAACGATTACTTTAAGATCTATGCATTACCTATCTTTCGAAATTCCTTGAATAAAACAGTAGTTGTTGCTGTCATGATATGATGGAGTTTCCGATCCTTACCTGTGCAGAGCAGCTCCTAGAGTTTCAGTCGGACGGACCCCAACCTATGTGTACCACATGCTGTTGGCATCGAGGATATTAAGGTTCAGAGGATTGGCATAGACGTCTGGATTTTATTTACACAGAAACCAACAGTTTTGGTTGAAAAATGTCATCATGAGAATAGTAGAGAATCTCTATATGGTACTTTCATTTTAATTACTTCAGAAAACTGTGAAGTTTATTTGGATGAGCTGAATTTGGATGAGCTGAAATTGGGCTATAACAAGATGTTTGCAGGAAACCTTCATAAAATAACACCGATTGTTACTTTTCCAAAATTTAAATCAATAAATATTAGCTCATTGAGCACGGTCAATATAAAGAACATCGATTTGGAAGAAATGAAGCATTTTTCACGTATCCTAAAACTACAGGAAAGTGACATAAGTGGAAGTGAAAGTGAAATTAGTGTCATAAACACTCACAGCATTAGTTTAGGAACCATTTTATTGTACTTAATTTTAGTAATTTTGACATTATGTCTTATACTTTATCGTTATGTTTTGAAGCGAAATGATCGGATCAAAGCTTCTGCAAGACCCGATAATTTCGCACTTGAAGAGGGAGGAGTTATGCATCCAGCTGGTAGAGACATCGTAACACTAAGGGCCTCTTTCACCACCCCCAAGTAAAGTGTAGAGTAGGCTAACCGCCAGTTAAAGTCACCCGTAACCTCATGTGCCAATTTCACGACGTTCGAGTAGCACTAATCATAGATTTAACTGACCTGTAACTTACTTGCCACAACATCTGCCAATTAGCGTGCTTACTTAACAGTTAACAGATGTCCGTTGTCATTTTTGGTAGAAAAAATCAGATAACACTCAACAATTTCTTTAAAATTCATGCAAGCAATGGATTAATTTGACTTAATTGATCATCAATTTGATGAATTAGAAGATTCTACGACGCAACGATTACCTATGATTCGTGTAGATATATAAATTCTGTGTTGATTATTTTATGGACCTAGATGAAACCGATTTTGGGCTAGAGTCCGTATGTAAACAAAGTGCTTAATTTAATAATACTCTAATCCCAAATTCACAAAGGTGAGTGGTTATTTTTCATTAAACAAGTGTTTCTTCTTAAATGTCACCCATAAAATCTACTGAGCTTCTGAACAATAGGTAACCAACCATAGATACCTACGTTAATTACCTTCGACCCTCACTCACACAAGCTTTCCAAACACCAAATACAAAAACACCACAAATGACAATACAATTGACAACTGACAACGACGTTTGACGTATATTGAACGATGATTGAACGAATGTAACGCTTGATTTTTTACGTCATTCACTTAACCAGTAAGTTGTTACTCGAAGCTCTATTTTCGTTTGTGAAATTGACAAAAGTTACTCGTAGCTTTTACTTATCAACACTTTACTTGGAGATGGTGAACGAGGCCCTAAATGCATAAAGTGCATGCTTGCTTTGAACGTGCACAATACACGCATCGTTTTATGTTACGCCCTTTGAATTTCACCATATGTTCACCGATAGATTGGGTTTTCGTATTGTTCAGGGCTTTTTGAAATGCATCATTGAGATGTTGCATTACTGGACGAATTTTATATGCCCTGCCGTACATATGTAGGGCTGCTTAGGTCTCATTATTGCAGAAATGAAGGTTTCGCCGTATTTCTTCGAATCGAGTCCGAGGCATCACCTTAGATATGAAAGGCACTACCATGTCTGGTTCTGTAGACCAATAATCCCTCAATGATGGTTAAATATGGTAGCCCAAGACTAAATTCATACCAAGAAATGCTTTCAACTCGTCGGTTTCAATAGCGAATTCCCGCCCATTTTGATGAGCGTACCGCAGTGTATCTAGAGCCGCGTACAGACTGATGTAACGTAACATGCAATGTAACATGCAATTAAAGAATTTTCCGTCCACACTGTCGCAATGTATCATGCAATCAATGTAACAGAAATCCTATAGTGTGGACGCCTAGCGCGCACGAATCGCGCACACTACGCGCACGAACAGAGCATTTCAACTCGTGCGCGCCGCGATCCGCCATTTGTCGATTTTTCGCCAAACACAAAGGGGGCGCGCAGTGTGCGCGGAGCGCCAGTGTGGACGGGTTTGTGTCTGTACTGCGGAACGCGCGCGAACCATAGAAGAAAACACAGCTACGGCAGACTGAGCTATGTTCGCCGCGCGCATGCCGGAAATATGCGAACACGTACGTGCTCGGTTCGTGCGCGCTCTAGGCGTCCACACTTATGAAATGCTCCTTTCATGTTACATTGCATGTTACGTTACAGCAGTCTGTACGCGGCTTAATACAATTTGTTGCACTAAAATGTCAAAGTAAGTAGCTAAACCAAATATTTCAAATGGAGTCGAAGTACCAGTGTGATCATCCAAACATATTTGTACCTTCCCATATTCGTATTCGTGGAATTGAATACGATTATGGGAAGGTGAAGGAAATACATTTGGTGTGTATGTTCTCTGGCTCCACTTGAAAGCAGGTCGGTGGCGGTTTCGCTTGCTGACGTGGAAGCTTCAGGTAAAATGCTTGTCGTTACCTGGTGTTGTTGTTTGACGTTGTTCGTTTAAGTCTGTGTAGATTATTAAACAGAGTTTAATAGTATTATTACTTAAGCCTACACGGCATGGGGCGCGTGAGTCGTTAAGTACTTTCAGATACTTACATACAGCAATAATGCGAGTCAGACTGATTAAAGGATGATTCACGCTACACCGTGTCGCGACCGGGCCGTGCCCCGGCCGGGACTCAGTCAAACATTGTGGTGTACTTTCTGTATGAAGTGATTCATGCTTGACCGTGGCTTGGCCGTGCGCCGCCGGGCCCGGGCCGTGCCCCGGACGGGGCACGGCATCGAAACGTCGGCGGGTGTTGTTTCCCGGCTCCGGCACGGTCCGGCCCCGACACGTTGTAACATGAACATAGCGGCCGGGCACTCGCAGAGCAGTCAACGTTAAATCTTAGTGAGGTGAGCAGCTCAACAGCAACAAAATGGACGATGAAAAATTATTAGAATGTGTGCGCAAGTACCCTGTGATTTACGACATGAGCCATCCTAAGTATTTAGATAATAAATACAAAAATAGTGTTTGGAAAACCATTTCAGACGAAATAAAACAACCTGGTAAGTACCTAGTCACTTTTATTTCAACTTACATTTATATAAGTTATTGAAGTGTCACTAATTACTTTACAACGACATGAAAGTACAGTGAAACTCTTAAATAGCTGATCACTTTAGTATTTTGTCACAGTAACAATAAGTATAAGTAACTACCATGGATTGTAACTACTAACTAATAATTTATAACCAACGTCATTTGTTACTGTGATAAGGTTCTAAAGTGGTCAGCTAGTTATGCAACTAACTGTACATGTGAGTGGGATTATCGGTATTTAGTAGGTATATTAGAATATGTTAGGTTATTTCAGTGTTGCCAATGCTACGGCAATTACCGTGTTCTACGGCTTTCAGGCCAAAATATCACAAAATGCACGGCCTACGGCTGCAACCCTGTAGCCGTAGCAGATTCTACGGCTATTCGCAAATTCTACGGTTATTGATTCCGATGCGCGAAATTACTCACTTCTCACTTACCCAAATATTATTTGACAAGAGATCGAGAGGAACAGCACTTTAGGATTGTCGATTTTTAAAAGTAACAACAGTAAAAATGATTGCAGAACTTTTGAACCCACCACCCCAATGTACCAAAAAATTAAAGACAAGCAAAAATATTTCTTGAATAAGAACGAAGAAGAGTTTAGAGAAAGTATTCGAGATTTATACCGTGAATAATAAGTTTAAATAAAAATTAAAGCTATTCAAAATAATTATTTGTTGTTATTTCTTCAAACGGCGCTCATTAGGGGAGGCCTATGTCCAGCAGTGGACTAATATAGGCTGATGATGATGATGATGATTTCTTCAAACAAATAGAAAAAAAAACAACATTGCCCGCGCCAAATGGCGCATTTTTAAGGTTTTTAATGTTAAAAACGTTTAATTATAATTAATTAAACGTTTTTTTTTTAAAGCAATGACACGGCCCTCCGATGATATTTTTCCATAGAAACACGGCTTTTTTACCTAATATACACGGCCGCCTAAAAATTTTCATTGGCAACACTGGGTTATTTATAAGAAGTATAATATAGTGTAAGTATTTATGCCTGATACTGTTGCCTTTAAATTTTGTCCCGCTGTTGACGCTAAATATTCTTTAAACGTTTCTCTTACCGCAAATGCATCATTAGCTGGTCTTCCTGGTTGACCGTTCAATGGATTTAATAAATGTGGTTGCACATTTTGTGCACTATGATTAACAAGCCCTGTGTAATCTTTTTGTTCGCATAAAAAATTATGCAGTACGCATGTAGATAGAATAATGTAATCAACATTTTCTGGAGTAAGTTTTATTCTTCTTTGAAATATTCTAAATCTTTGTGTCAAAATACCAAAGGCATTTTCGACTAGTCGTCGGGCTAAAGAGAGTCTATGATTGAAACTAGTTTTATTAGCATCACCAGTTGCTTGGTGTCCTGGATACGGTCGCATTAGGTATGTTTTCAAAGGAAACGCTTCATCACCAACTATGACGTATGGTGCAAACGTAGAGGAACCGGGTAAATTTTTACCTATAGGTACATTAAGCGTCCCATTTTCTAAACGTTTTCCAAGATTACATTGTGCAAAAATTCCACCATCACTGTTTCGTCCGTAAGCGCCAACATCAACCGCAATAAATTTGTAACATGCGTCAACTAAAGCCAATAAAACAATTGAGAATGTGTGTTTATAATTAAAATATATAGAACCACTATTGGCTGGGGCTTCAATTACAAAATGCTTCCCGTCCAATGCGCCTAAACAATTTGGGAATCCTCTAAGATTTTCAAAATCTTCAGCAATTTTACGCCACTTGTCTTCTGTTGGTTGTGGTATAAAGTCTTTCTGAAGTCTTGTAACGATAGATCTACATGTGCTATGCACAATTCCGGCCACAGTTGAATGGCCCAATCGAAAACTGTACGAAATAGTTTTAAACGAATCCCCAGTAGCCAGGAACCTGGAAAAAATAATAATGGTTTAATTTCGGTGTATCTGTACCACAGTGAGCTATTACATTTTGTTTTAATAAATATTGGTAGTGCGTCTGATACCCACAGTACAGGCTTTGCCTAGTTTGAGGTCAAGCGATCGTGTGTGAAATGTCCCCAATATTTATTATTATTTCATTTATTATTTACTTGTTCATTCTATACTATCTTTTTAGACGATGTATGTAAAAAACGGTGGGCAAACATATGGGACCAGTTCAAAAAACATAGAAACAAACGTAAAACCAAGAGTGGACAGAGTGCTGTTGCTATAAAAAAAAATAAATATGAAGAGAGCCTGAATTTTTTACTGCCTCATATACAGGATCGAAATACAATAACAAGTATCGAGTCTGATAACGAAGAGACGCAAAACGAAACGGTTACTTCGCCAGTTACTACTCCCGATGAAACAGTTAACACCGATGAACAGCAGCAGCAGAAAGATCGCTCAACAGCTACTAATGAACCAAATTTTATGCCATCTGCTGATCCGAATCCAAATCCCTCATCAACTGCACAATCCACTCGTTCCGGCAACCGCAATCGCAATCCAACCACTGCATACAACCGGCGTCGTATAGTGCCACAACCCCAGTCCTCTGCGTCAAGCGCATTAATGGAGTATATTCTCAAAAATAAAGAAAAGTCCAACTCACAAGACATTCATCCCATTGATGCTTTTTTTAATGGTTTTAATGGTCACAATAAAATCTTTTTCCCCGTACTATCAGCATCTTGCAAAAGGAAGAATATTTGCAGTAGTACAAGATTTGGAGTGGGAGCAATTGTCAGCAGAGCTTTCTTCTTACACATCTCCAATGACTGGAACAACGTCGGAATCGTCTTCTAATTCAACAACAGTGCATGCACCGGTTCCGATGACTACGGAACTTACGCCGTTTGAACCTAATAATTTGTCTACTTTATTTTCACAGTTTACGGCAGACGAATAAAATGAATAAATACTATGCGAATTATTTAAATTTTGATTATTAAAAAATTATATAAAAACAATAAAAATAAAAGTACGTTAAGTAATAATGGTGTTTACATATCAATTTAATATTTACCTGAGGCAGACTGCTAATCGTTCGATGGGAGATATAGGCTTTTGAAATTTTGTAATTTTTTTGGTGAGGTCTGGTTTCACTTTTTCAAGTAAAAAAGTGAAGCATTCTTTAGACATTCTAAAATAACCATAAAACTTGCTCTCATCATCTATTAATTCTTTGTAAAGTAAAGAAAATTCCCCTTCTGATTCTCGCTTTCTCCAGGTTGGATGTACACCCCATCTCCTTTTAGTAGTTTCGCTTTGGTTTTCCAATAATTCGTCATCGATGGCAATTGCAATAGCTGTTAATTCAAATTGTGAAAATTCCATATTTACTTGAGCGTCAAATCTATCGACAGATGAAATCACTAGCGGACAAGAACCACATAACACAGGTATAGTTCGTGCAAATAACACACCCAAACAGCCCGGTGTAACATGAATGACTGGTCCGGCCGAAGCACGGTGGACGTGTCCCGGCCGAGCCCCGGCCCGGCACCGACACGGTGTAGCGTGAATCATACTTAAAGTTTCATAATTTCATTTAGTACAAATAGTACCATAAATATAAATGAAAGTTACTTTATTTTCCATAAATACGTATTTTATTTTTCTCTTTATGTATTATTATCAAAACTAAAAATCACTAAAAACTAGGCCAAGTAACTTTGAAATCCGGCCGGATCCGTCTGGATCTGGTCGGATTAGCGTCAATCCGGTGAAATCCGGTACTATGGAAAATTAAAAACAATTTAGTCTCGCCGAGTGGCTTCCGGAGTTACGCAGCAGAGCAATCCTTCGAAACAAGGAGAATACTACGCGGAGGTTCGTGTTTCCCTATGTTAGGAGTTGAAGGTAACCTCACCGGACGACCGTTGAAAACACTCACTCGTGAGTCTAAAGACTGCTGTTAATAATAACAGCACAACTTGGAAGGCGGTTACGCATTTGATAAACTCTGTTAAAGAAGATTTTCAGGGTGTTCGCCCAGTACTGTACCCGCATGAGAAATAAAAAGATTTTAGTTTTGTATCTACGTATAGAATCGATTTATCATCAACTTATTTTTATCACCCTTTGTATCGAGGTATTAGGTACATAATCAACTTTTTTATATTTTAATCATCTATCGCCTTTTTATTTCAGCAGAACTAAATAAAAATTGAAACAGAAATTAAAATTGAAAAACCAATTGAACACAAAAATAGAGAATTTTATATTTTTCATTACTCATACTCGGAAAGTAGGTCTAAACATGCCTGAAGAGCGGGTTGAAAGTGATACTTTTCCGCCCTAGGGAGAATCGTTTTCAACTGACCGCTATAACGTTACTATTGAACCATGTTAATGGCAGAATAAATGCTAAAGCTAAAAAAAAAATTACCTTAGCGACAATTTAGTGAATTTCAAAAAATACGAAAGATGGCAGTTTGGCTTTATGGCTTTCGCCTGTCCTAGATGGACCAATAAATAAAAAAAAAATTAGCGGCAATTTGATTCATTTGTTTTCTCATGTTTTTACATAAATTTCCTTGTATTCGTAATGAAAAGCACAGTGTTTACCTCGGGTGAAGTAACTTATTTAGTCCCTCGAACTATTGGCGCCAAACCCCGTCTCGGGACTAAATAAGTTATTAACTATTAATTATCTATTGCCTTTTTATTTCAGCAGAACTAAATAAAACTGAAATAGAAATTTAAATTTAAATTAAAAACTGAAATAAAATTTAATCAGGTATAAAATCAAAAATTGAGAATTTTGTATATTGGTTTTCTAATGCCTTTTTATTTCAGCAGAACTAAATAAAAATAAAATCAGAAATTTTAATTGAAATCAAAACAGAAATAAAAATTGAAAACAGAAATAAATAAAATAGAGAAAAGTGTTTGCAAAATTATTTTAAACAGCTTGATTACATTATTAATTTCGTTTTTCTCAGCAGGATTTATTAAAAATTTAAAGAGAAATAAATCTGAAAAGAGTACAAATTTGAATACATTTTAATTTGAACTTAGGTTAACAGTAGGTAATAAAATATGTCAAGCTTGTACCGTTACCGTTGAAAAATATTCATCACACAAAAGGTCCAATATTCACAAGACAAACTGTTTATTGCAAACCTTATTCGATAATGTCCGTATTATATCTTGTGCATTTAAAAATAGAACAGTGAGTTATAAAATTATAATAATAATATAATCTTAAAATACTATAATAAAAATACTAACTAAAATACTAAAAAAAAAAATTAAATAATATAATAACTTTATATCATACAACAAAGAAAATTTACAAGATGTAACTTAACTAGGGCCCATATAATAAATACCTTACAGACTAAGAGCTAGTACGCACTTAGGGCGCTTTTAGTGTCACGCGGATTTGCTCACGCACGCGGGATTGGACCGCATGCGTAGCATCCGCAAAGAACAATTTCATATAGGTATCTATTGTAAAGCGTGATAAACGCACGCGGGACGCGGGGCGCTGTGCGGGGCGTCACCCCGGTGCAGCGGTGCGGGGTATCCGCATGCGTAAGCGCTGCCTACAACTTCAGTGCCCATTTTAGAGTCGAGCGGGGCGCACGCGCCGTATTGTACTACCGAAATGAAAATCGATACAGAACGAGTAATCATTGAAGTTCATCTGCGGCCCGTTTTGTGGGATAAACGCAATGAATTATACAAAAACAGGGACGCGAGGGAGGCTGCATGGAGAGATATTTTGAAGGAATTGGCACCTAACTACGAAAATTTGAGCGAAGAGGAAAGAAAAGAGGCGGGTATGTGTTTGGTTCATTATTTTATTTATACAAGCATCATTACTTTATTAATATAAGCATAATTATTCAATTCACAAATAACATCAAAAACCTAAAACCTTTTGAGTTTAGTTAATTAATTATATATCGGTGTTGCCAGGAGACTTTTCCTTCATTGATAAAGTAATCTGCAAATATATCTCTGATATTACTTGCCGACGTATTACTACTTTCAGTCTGCTGCCTGGGTAGTGGTCCCGTAAAACCATTTGTGACAAATGTATGGCTGACCTTGTAGCCATCCCGTTTCCTTATGAAATTGTGAAGTACACATGCCGTCTTGACTATTAATGAATTAGATTAGTACTCGACAGTTTCTAAAATTGGTCTCTGTCGTCAACTGGTCACTTTTGCAATTCGTCAATTTCCTGAAAATCGCTGATTCGTCAGTATTCTGAATTCGTCACTTGGGTTATGTGATCAGTATATTTATCTCGTCAGTTTTCGCATTTTGACTAAGTGTACAGTTACGAACAAAACTGTTTTGGATCGTAGTCCAAAAAAAAAAGAAATGAAAATTAAGTATTTATTTGTAACGACAAAAAATATAAAATAAACTTAAACTATATCTACTTCGATAACTAAAACTAGGCACACAAACAAAGAAAATTAAAGTAATAAGTAAATTATGTCGTGTTGTTTACCAAGCAGCAAGTCATGTGAAGTTTACGCACACATGCCCGCCAGTTCATAAAGAACGCCAGTTCATAATGAACTTGATGTGTAGGATGAGACACAATGATAGGTACACTACTTGCGCATTTAATTAATGCACCCTTTTTAAAAATAAATATTAGTTAGACAATACGTTTACTATATCTAATTGTATTAATAAGTGATAAGTTTGATAGGCAATCCCAGATTTCAGTGCGTCCATGTTCCTCAAATAAGTCAATAATCATGAAATTAGATACCAATTTTGTGATACGTTTGTCCAAAAGAATCGACCGCCTTGTTCTATTTTTAGCAGGGATATATATGCCCGTTTGTCTAGTTCTGAAGTCGGCATGCAGTGCCTCTCTTCTTATAATTGAAACAAATCTAAATCAAAAAAACAAATCTAAAAAATATAATTGAAAAAAATAGTACAAATCCTTCCGCTTCAAATTCATGCGAAAACGTAGTCTGTTGTGCCAAGATTCGACAGGATTTATTGTTCTATGCCGTTCGTTATAGCAACTAAAATAATTTTCGAAGATATTTAACCATGTTTTCACCATGTTACTATTAAATTGGTTATAATTTTCTGCAGATGGAGAATGGTCTGCAATTGAAAGCCAAGCCTCCTGGAAATATTCCTTCGGCAAAAAAGCCATCGATGCACATACAGCAACATGTTTACGTCCTTCTTTGGTAATATTTATACTCAGCTCCTTTGCTTTACGCAACAATCATTGGCGGAAGTGAAAAAAACATCCCACTATTTGAGCGTTTGGGAACGCTTTTCTGGCGGCATTGATTGCCCCCAACTCATAATCCATGTGTATTTTCTTTGTATTTTTTAAATAATCCTGTAGCAGAGCAAACGCTCTTAAAAGTATCTTCTCTTTTATTAGGAAGAAGACAAAACACTGTAGGCACTTCGTTTGTCTTTAGAATTTTTCAATAATGACAGACATAATGAATGGCCAGTAAGTGTATTGATTAAAAACTTTCTTAAAAAAAGGTTTTATTTTAATGCGTTATATAATAAAAATTATAATAAATAAGCGTGTTAATAATAAAGAAGTTTTTCGTATGATTGTACTACAGCTAACCAATCTGAGAAAGAAGCTAAATGCGAAAACTGACGAGATAAATATACTGATCACATAACCCAAGTGACGAATTCAGAATACTGACGAATCAGCGATTTTCAGGAAATTGACGAATTGCAAAAGTGACCAGTTGACGACAGAGACCAATTTTAGAAACTGTCGAGTAGTGATCTAATTCCTATTAATTGTGCTAGATCTAACTTGACATTCATGGATCTGTGAAATATTCTAAATTTATTTGACATAATTCCAAAAGTGCATTCTATGTACCTTCTAGCTCTGGACAGACGGTAATTAAATATTTTCTTTTTGTAAGGTAAATTATCACGAGCATAAGGCCGCATCACATGTGATGATAAACCAAATGCCTCGTCTCCCACTATCACGAACGGCAACTTTGCTCTTACACTAGATGGATAAGCTACTTCGGGGCAAATAATAGGCAACTCTTGCGGGTCAGGGATACCCAACGTGTTACTTTCCAGTTTCGTATACAATTGACTCCTTCTAAAGATGGTTGAATCGGCGTTGCTTCCACTGGTACCGACATTAATATATGTAAAATTATAATCAGCATCACACATTGCGAGGAGCACTACAGAATAATATTTCTTATAATTAAAATATAGTGATCCACTGTGCGGCGGCCGAATCACTCTTATATGTTTTCCATCAATAGCACCCAAGCAATTAGGAAAATTTGTATATGTGAGAAATCCCTCTGCGATTTCTTTCCATTTGATCCCATTAAGCTGTGGAATACATTCAGACTTTAGTTCAATCCATATTATGTAACAAACTTGTCTTACTATTTCGCTAATTGTTGCAATTCCAATCACATAGGAATAGTGTAGATCAGTGAATGTATTACCAGTTGCCAAATATCTGAAAACAAAAACAATATATTAATAATATGATAACATAATATATTAATAATGCTGACATCAGACATAAGACAGCATGCACCGCTCGAATTTTACTTCAGAAGAAAAATAAATACCCTTAAGGTGAAAGGGCACGGAAGTAGCTAGCGCTAAAAGTTTTTAATTCGTTTTAACTACAGTACTATAGCTACGTTAGATTTCTATGATTTGCCGAAAATTTTATCATAGGGGGGTATTTATGCAGTTATGATCTCATATGAAAAGTTCGAAGTATAGTTATGTATCTCATATCTGCTAAAAGTGGCCACTTTTAGCAGATTTGAGACACATAACTATGCTGTAAATATTTTATAAGAAATCTTCTCTGTATAAATTAACCCCTATGGTAAAATTTCCGGCAAATGAAAGGAATCTAATAAATATATATAATATAATATAATAAAATATCGTTTATTTCAGGCAATATTTACATTACAAGATGGTAATGTAAACAGAGGCCCATAGATATATACCTTACAGACTAACATACATATTATTTTATATACAAAAACTATTTTAATTATTTCACACGTAATGTCGCCGACGACGTGTGCACGGTGTCAGCGGGCAGCCGCCCTCGGAACTTCCGAAACACGACACCCTGCGGCCAGAAGTCCTCCTTCATGAAGGTTGACAGATGCAAATAAAGCAAATTTTTGTTAAAACAAATTAAAAACTTACAGCGCTAGTGACTTCCGGAAGTTTTCACCTTAATTTTGATGATGGCAAATTTACTGTAACAAATAAACAAATTTCCCGATTCAATCCGGTGTTTTTCCAAAAATCCTTAAATGAAGTTCTAATTATTTTTGTAAAAAATGAATTATTTCTATTCAGTAAAATTTGCCATCATCAATATTAAGGGTACTTTTCCTTCAACTGCGGCCTTATTTTTCCACTCTGTATAGGTATATATATATTGCTTGATTTATCTAATGCTTCATGAGACAGTGTAAAGTTGACAACATGTGTGAATTAAGGAGGGCCTTTAATCGAATGCAGTTAAATTTCCAACTAATATCAGATTTGTACACACGGCCACAGATCAAGCTTCCCAAAACCAGTATAAACAGGACTCATGCGTTGTTTATTATCGTAGACGACTCGGCGAGGCCCTAGCAAGTTCCGTTTATTGGTACTGGTTTTGGGTAACTTGATCTGAAACTGTGTGTACTTTTGCCACTTACTTATTATATTTTGTCATTTCAGACAAGAAAATACAACAACGCTGGCGAACAGCAAGGGACACTTACCAGAAAGACAAGATATCTGAAAAAAATCAGCCATCCGGCTCTGGGAGTAAGAAGAAGAAGAAATATTCTTACTATGACATTTTGACTTTCTTAGACAGTACAACGGAAACTGCTGGAGAAGAGTCACTCTGTGAAGAAATGTCTGAACAAAGTAATTTAGAAACACCTAATGAGTCCACGCAACCAGGTACTTCACGTCAAGAAAGTTCTCAACTAACATCACAACGTAATTTAGAAACACGTAATGAGTCCACGCAACCAGATACTTCACGTCAAGAAAGTTCTCACCCAACATCAAAACAAAAACAAGTAAAATCTAAAAAGCAAGCACCATCTGAATTTGAGGCACAGTTATTAGAATGCTTAAAGTCTAATCAACTGGAGCTAGAAAGTGAGGATTTGGCTTTCTTTCAGTCTCTGCAGCCTTCATTAAAAAGATTCACTAGATATCAAAAACTAATGTTCAGAACAAAAGTGTTAAATATAGTTATGGAAATGGAAAGTCAAACACAACCTGCATACTACAGTCCCATACCTACAACAAGTTCTAGTGCTTTTACTGAGCTTGACAGTTTGTCACCGATAAATCAAGATTACCAAACCAATAGTATAATCCAGGATACTTCGAGTCTTAACGACAATGCTATTAGTTCTGCTGCAGTGAATGACAATGAAACTCTTATTTCGACTGAAAGCGGCCTGTTTAATATCACGTCTTATGACGTAATTTATACCCCAGCAACAACATCATCTACAGGCGAAAGTAATGTCAACGCTCAGGATACAAATTTACAAAGAAATGAATGATGTAAAATTTGATTTTTTAATTTATGAATAAAACTCTTTTTATTAAAATGAGTACGATTAACTTTTTTTCTCCAGTTTCTCTCTAATTGTTTGTTTAGTCATATGAGTGCGGTTGTACACACGGCACAGATCAAGTTACTCAAATCCAGTATAAGCGGGACTCCGACGGGTTACCTAAGTATGATAATACGCAAGGCGCGAGTTCCATTTATGCTGGTTTTGGGTAACTTGATCTGTGGCCATGTGTACTTTATCAGATAAAAAAAAGGATTGTGTATGTAGGTTGAACGTACCAATCCCAAACCAATTAAGGACTTTTTTTGACTTTAAATTACTGTCATGTGCAAACCTATAACTTTTATCTATATTATAATAAGTAGCGTGTGATGAAAGGTAGGAATGATTCCACTTTAATGGCGACATTTTATGAGTGAAATAATCTTATTTTATGAAATTTCAACATGAAATTGAATGAAATTATGAACAATGAAATTTCAGAGTACATGACAAAATCTTTTTTTTGCACATGTAAATTTACACATGACAGTAATTTGAAGTCAAAAAACGTTTATCCTACCTGTTCAAATCCCTTTCCACTAAATCATAGCAGGAAATTAAATATTTAAAATTTAAAACTTACCTTAATGTAATAGCGAGCCTCTCAATCGGTTGTATTGTAATCCTTCGTAAACTGCTTTTTTGTAGCTTATTCTCAATTTTACACAACAGTTCATCAAAAGAACGAATGGACATTCGAAAGTAATTTTTAAATTTACGTTCATTATTTTGTAGTTTTCCAAAGTGTGTAACAAACGTCCCAGCAAGAAGCCTATTTTCAAGAAAGGGATCAACATGTACTCTTGTCTTCTTGTTTCGTCGTTTGTAAAGTATGTAAGCGACACATATTCTTCTGACATTGATCATTTTTGAACACGTCTATACCGTTACGCAGCCCGTAGAAAACTGAAACTCATGCTGCGTATGATCCGCAGCGTGAAATTTTACGCATGCGGTCCAATCCCGCGTGCGTGAGCAAATCCGCGTGACACTAAAAGCGCCCTTAGCGGCTGCCCGCAATGCGGCACGCCGTCCGGCTGACCGTTAGCTCAAAATTGTATGTAACCGTATCATCTATGCGCATTAAATTGCGGCTGCCGTCTAACCGGTCCGGTCGCTCGCAGCGCTGCGGCCCCTCGGGCGGGCAGCCGGACGGTCGCTCTACGCACTACGCGTTTTCACTGCGGTTGCCAGTTTACCGATAAATACCGACAGCCTCTTCGACGTCCATCTTGAAAATGGTCGAGTCGACCGCTCGAGTGCAGCGCGGTCGCTGTATGCACTCCGGACGGCCAGCCGCGCTGCGGCTGGCCGTTCGGTTGCCCGCAAGTGTAACCGTAACCCGCGGTCAGCCGGACTGCCAGCCGCATTGCGGGCAGCCGCTAAGTACGTACAAGCGCTAACATAGATATAATATACACATTCGAGTCATCGACGCTCCGTCCGATGACGCTCGCGCGGTGTCGTTTGACAGGCGTCCGATGAATTTCCTTTTCGAAAGCTTTCAAAGCCGAATTTATTCTATCTTTAGAATCTGACAATACATCAAAAGTACATTCCACATATCAGCGTGCCCGAGACAATCGATAGTTAAATATCCGTTTTTTTTTATATCAAGATGTTTTCCACCATAGGGTCGTAACAAATTGTTATTAAGTTGAAAAGCTTAATCGCCCACTAAAACGTATGACATTCTGTTGTTTAGAGAAGGATGCAGAGGAGTTGGATTAGGTACTTGTAATCTTCCCTCACTCAATATCTTATAAAACCTTGTACGCTGCAAAATAGCCGAGTCACAGTCTTTTCCATCAGCTCCTATATCAACAATCACCAATTTATAGTTAGAAACGGTCACTGCTAGAAGCACTATGGAATAATAGCCTTTATAATTTACAAATAATATAATAATAATATAATCTCCCGCCATAGCTGAAATCTACGAAGATAAATACGTACTTACCTACCTGCAGAAGTAGTAGGTAGGTTTAGGTTGCTTGACTTGAATAGGGTTGTCACTTTATTTTGGCACTAGGAAATTATTATTTTTTGTATGGGAAACTGAAAATAGGAATTTTTAATTTCCTCCCCCCCACAACTGATCACCATTGGGGTCAGAAACCTCCCCCTTCGGCTTAGCAGGGGTAATATGTTATACCTTGTATATATATATATTTATAATTCATAGACCCGGCAAAGGAAAAATTCCCAACTCTTATGTGTTTTCCATCCACGGCACCTAAGCAGTTTGGGAAGTTTGCTCTAGCTTGAAATTCACTCGCCACTGATTTCCAGTTGTCTGTATTCGGTGGTGCAAGAAATTCACTGCTTAATTCATCCCGTATTGTATGGCATACTAAAGTGATTAATTTCATTTATCGTTTTAATACCCAAATGGTAGCTATAAAACATATCGGTGAAAGTATTTTCACTGCATAAGTACCTGTAACAAATACATACTTCTATTACTCTTTTGTTTCAGTTAATACTCTCACCCATAAATGGAATAGCATGATAGATTATTTCTCCAAATCTCTGAAAATGAAATCTGGTCAATCTTAGATAAAGCAATATATTTACCATAAACACTTGCTATTTTTATTAAAAATTATCAAAGAGGATTCGACAACCTCTAACATAGTAAAATCCTCTCAAGATAGTGCCAACGAATCCAGACCAGGTACATCATCGTCACTAAATCCGTCGCAAGATAGTGACAACGGATCCAAGCCGGGTATATCAGCGACCCCAGAACCAATTTCTACGCCAGGGTCTTCTTAAGATGATTCATCTGCATCCATAACTCGTCCTACAGCGTCACTAACCCAGAACCGTAAAAAAGATTAAATCCAGTTCATCATCATCATCATCCTATATTAGTCCACTGCTGGACATAGGCCTCCCCTAATGAGCGCCATAGCGCCCTGTCTTCAGTCTTTTTCCTTTTTTTTAAGAAGGGCGATAAAACCCTCCTTAAAAACTATAGACCCATCACACTCCTGAGCCACGTCTATAAGCTGTTCTCACGAGTGATCACGAATCGTCTCGCCAGGAGACTTGACGAGTTCCAGCCACCGGAACAGGCCGGGTTCCGCGGAGGATATGGCACCATAGACCACATACACACAGCGAGGCAGATTATACAGAAGTCCGAAGAGTATAATCAGCCCCTGTGTCTCGCTTTTGTGGACTATGAGAAAGCCTTTGACTCTGTCGAAACCTGGGCTGTTCTGGAATCCTTACAGCGATGCCAAGTAGACTATCGTTACATCGAAGTGCTGAGGTGTCTCTATGAAGCTGCCACTATGAGTGTCCAAGTACAGGTCCAGCAGTCTAAACCTATCCAATTGCGCAGAGGAGTGAGACAGGGGGATGTCATATCCCCGAAACTGTTCACGAGTGCATTGGAAGATATGTTTAAGACGCTGGACTTTAAAGGTAAGGGCATAAACATAAACGGCAACTACATCTCACACCTGCGATTCGCTGATGACATAGTCTTAATGGCGGAGTCGCTAGAGGAGCTGACCCACATGCTGGACGGCCTAGCCTCAGCCTCACGACGCATCGGTCTTGGCATGAATTTGGATAAAACCAAAGTCATGACCAATAACCACATTAATCCAGGACCGGTCATCGTAGAAGGCCACCTTCTCGAAATTGTTTCCGAGTACACTTACCTTGGGTAGATTGTGCAGTTAGGTAAAAACAATTTTGAGAAGGAGGCCAAGAGGAGGATTCAGCTGGGCTGGGCAGCGTTTGGAAAACTGCGTCGAGTCTTCTCGTCATACATACCGCAATGTTTGAAAACAAAAGTTTTCAATCAGTGCGTCCTACCCGTAATGACCTACGGAGCTGAGACGTGGACACTCACGGTAGGGCTGGTCCACCAGTTTAAAGTCGCTCAGCGAGCTATGGAAAGAGCTATGCTCGTAGTTTCTCTGAAGGATAGGATTCGTAATGAATACATCCGACAGAGAACGAAAGTTATCGAAATAGCTCAAAGAATAAGCAAGTTGAAGTGGCAGTGGGCCGGCCATATCGCGCGAAGAACCGACAACCGTTGGGGTAAACGTGTTCTTGAGTGGAGACCGCGACTCGGCAAACGTAGTGTAGGACGCCCTCCGGCCAGGTGGGATGACGATCTGCGAAGGACTGCTGGCAGATGCTGGATGCGGCAAGCTGAAATCCAGTTGATGTGGAGATATTCAAGGCAATTCAAAGTCATGGGCCACGACAGGATGAATTTAAAGATGAAGATAAAGCATTTTTGATGTCTATTTTGTCAACTATTAAACGCATAAGCGAAGATGATAGACTAGAGTTCAGAATCGACGTTATGCAGCTGCTTCACAAATATACGAATCGCATCCGAAAATTTTCGCTCAGCTCTGCATTATCATCGCCACTGCCTCCGCTATATGCATCTGTCAACTCACGTCAACAGAAATCTACTATCCCTCTGCACCATCAACGTCACCACCTCCACCGCATGTAACGTTGCCGTCGCCTACTTTTCTGCCACAAATGAAAAATCTGATGACAGCATCGTCAATCTCTCCTGCGGAATCAGTGCCTCTTCTGACAATTACTGAGTGGTTGCAACAAGACTTTAATTTTTATTATTAAACGGTTTAGCATTGTAACCTGACTATTATTTGAAATGTGTTTTGTAATATAATTGCCTACCTCGTATTCCTGGATAGGTAAGTCCAAAAAAGTATGAATTTCAGTATGAATTTGGTATCAATCTAAGTCACCTTATTAGAATATATGTATGCAAGTGTTTAATGTTAGCTACGTTCCAACGGGGCGAGAGTTGATCTACTGTTCTGGTTTTACTATGCTCAATAACTCAATAAACATACTGTATAAATACTGTACGTGTACACACTTACCTTAATGTTACAGCAAGCATTTCATTTGGTGGTACACACAGCCTGAATTTCGTATTTTGTTTCTTAATCCACGCGCTTAAGCGGTATAGCAAAAAATCATAAGTACTTGTAGACATCCGATAGTAGTTAAAAAAATATTTCGTCCTGTCTCAATTTATAGTGGTTTACGTATAATGATCCTGTCAGGTACCTTTCACTTATAAGGGGATGAACCCAGAATTATTTATGTCTTCTACGCCTTTGCAATAAAGCAAGCAACTGCCGACGTTCCAAGAAACTCATCGTTCAGAGTAATTTCGCGTGCGTGGCGAACTGAAAAGAGACTGAAAAGACGGTGCTAAACTGAGGCGTATTATCCGAGTAAAGACGGACAAATGCACAAGCCAATCATCCGTTTTTTTCATGCCACTTCGGACCGTAAAAAATCGGATGTTCAGACATTAAAATTCCTTGTAGTGCACAATCGCCCTAAATGATTTTGATTATATCTCCTGTTTTTATTACCTACATACAAACATTTTAGGCGTCCTACTAGAATCGACAAGTTTGGGCAAGTTGAATAAAGTTGTAGCGTAAGTATTTTTGATAGGCTTGCGATGTCATAGGGCATTACTAATGATCTGTCATTCTTTGCTTGCAATTGGTGGGATATAGATACGGGTGTGCATAAATCGTCGCCTTGGTGGTGAAAAGAGTTAAGCCACACTTTTAACAGAATTGAGCTAAGAACACCACCATACTTGGCGTTAATCGGAGATTCTAGTGGTGAAGAGATCTAAGTAATAGCTCAACTAGAAGTAGGTTTTTCATTACGACGTGAAAGGAACTATATGAAACTAGGAACAAAAAATCAAGTGGTGAATATACTAGCTGCATAGATTTATTCACCATTTTTTATTCGTATCATAAAAATAGTTCAATCAAATAAGCAGTGAAAAGAGGTATGCCACATACGCATTTTAACTTCCAAACAATCCGCCATTTCTGGCAACACTTTTGAATGAAATAGCGCCCTTTTTTGACATTTGTTTGACAGGTGACATTTTAGTTTTGCATTTTCGTTCGCGCGTTTGCTCTAAATTGTACTTCTAATAAAATTACCTAAAGTTATTATTGCTGTTGAATTTTAATGAGTGACTCGCATAAATCCCGTCAAACATGCCGCCGATAAGATGTCGAACTGAAAAGCTTATATCAATTGTTTTGGGAGAAAACTGGAAGGATCACAATAAACTTGAAAGTAAGGACATCTTATCATTATTTATACTTTGTGAACATAATTCATCGTTTTAATTTTATATCGTCTTAGTGATACTCACGACAACGCACGAAAAACAGTATTAGAATCTTAGTATTCATCGTTCAAGACAACCTAACCCATTCATGTCAGTTTACTTTATTTTTTTGTAATATATTTGCAGGTACAGCTGAATCCGACATGGAAATACCTAATGTGCAAGAACAAGAAATGAAGTCTATACCATTGGAATCAACAGTCAAGACCTTTTGTTTAACTGCGCGCAAAACCACCTTGGGAATGATGATGAAAATTTTCCTATTATTCATCCTATCATAAAGAAAACGTTAAAGCAGAGCAAACGAAAAATTAAGAAGACATCTAGCGATATCCTGCACAAGAGGCAAGGCTTTCTACGGCAATCATCCTTCGTTATGAACCGCGAGCCATTCAGAGGGAGACGTTTGATACAAATAAAAATACTAGAAATTGGAGAATTCAAACACACTATTAGACCGTATTTGAATAATAAGAAAATTTTAGTCAAGGGGTCCGAAGAGATCAAATGCATTCAAAGCTTTCATGAAAACTGCAACGTCATTGATATTGGAGAAAATGGATGTCCTAATTTCGCAAAACTTAGTGAAGACTTTGAGAAAAATAAAAAATAAATTTTAACTGTGTTCACCATAAAAATAAGTGTGCTTTGAAAAATGTTATCTGCATAGAAAAATGGTGTGAAGAAAATAGTTTTTAGTGTTTTTACCAAAACTTTTCGAAAAATTACAAATAATAATTCTTGTGATAATATTATTGATGAGATATTAGAAACCTAGGCAGTCGGCGGAAGAGAAAAGTACGGAACATACAAATATAAGCCACAATCTGTCGTAGATTACAACCTTTCCATGGGGGGCATAGGCAAGAAAGACCAGATGTTGCAGGCGTTCCCCTTGGAAAGGGTACGTAATCTAATTTGGTACAAGAAGCTATTCCGTCGACTGTTGAATGTATCTATATATAATGCTTTCATTAATTTTTTTTCTTCATTTTTCATGTTCACAAAACAAATCGATCAACCAGAGGCAGTACAGACAGAGTAAGTTTGGCTAACGAGATGCTAAAAAAAATGCTTCGCACTCCAAATCCTCGTCAGGAAATCCAGCCGGGAGGGGGTCACTACCCCGTAAGAAATGCATCAAGCAATTCGCGCTGCAAGTGGTGCTCGAAACAAAAAAAAAGCTACTCGCACAGTGCGAGTAGCTTTTTTTTGTTGTCCAAACCGTTAACTTGTGCATCCTGGGCTGCTTCAAAGATTACCACAATGATCTTTGATTTGCCCAGATCGTACAAACAGTTGTCTCGAGGCGGGAATCGAACCCGCAACCTCCTGCGTCGCAGGCAGATCTTCGCCCACAGCGCCACCGAGGTCATCTGTCATTTCAATCTAAATTCGTAATATTTTGTAGTATCTAGTCTGTAATACGCCACCGTCTATACCTGTACTACTGTTACGTATCCATCCAAAGGTTGCCTGGAAGAGATCGCTTTTAGCGATAAGGCCGCGCATTGTGCAACTGTTTTTGTGTTTTTCTTTTCTGTTTTTTTTGGTGTACAATAAAGAGTATTGTATTGTACGACCCCGACGGGAGTTGAACCCGCAATCCTCTTTTGATACGGGATGCGCTACCAGTGTGACATACGCACAACAATCGTAAAAACCTTCTTCCGATGATGTATGTGTTTGTTGTTTGTGTGTAACTAAAGTTTTTTTTTATTTTATCTATCTATTATTCTTTTAGATTACATATTATATTTTTAATTCAAATATAGCTTTGAATTTTCCTATTAAATTAACAATCGAATTAAATATAATACCTATCTCTTTCGTAGCACCTACAAAATTACCACCATTGTCGCAGAATATTTTCGCTGGCTTTCCTCTACGAGCAATGAAACGACGCAGTGTCATTATGAATGAATTTTTAGTTTAATCGCTTACCCCTTCCAAGTGGATACACTTGTAACGCAAACAAACAGAGGTAACATTTTATTAAACGGCTACCTCGTCCTTTACGATTAAGTATATAGAAAGGGCCTGCCATGTCAATACCTACAGACACAAATGGGTGATTCACCGTTATTCGCTGAGCCGGGAGTTGACCCATCTTAGGTATCAAAGTTTTACCACGTAAACGTGTACATCTTCCACATTTGTTTACGGTACGCCTAGACAAATACCTACCATTGACCGGCCATACATACTCACGCACAGCGGCTAACAACAGCTGCGGGCCTGCATGCATATTACGTAAGTGTTCCTTTTCGAAGATTAATTTCGTAAGATGGTGTGACGCATGCAATAAAATAGGATGCTTCTTATCGTAGGGGTACTCCGAAGCACCGATACGTCCACCAACTCTAATTAAACCTTTACTGTCAAGGAAAGGAGACAAAGATAGTATTTTAGTTTTACTAGGCAACGGTTTATTGTTATGTAGACAATCGTATTCGGCGGCAAACAAATCGCGCTGCGCCATAATACAAAGGGCATGAAATGAGTCATTCAATTTTGCGAGTTAATCGGGCCGGAAATCAACCAACCGAGTTTAGAGCTACGTAGTTTAGGGGCCTTAGGGCCGAGAGATTTTTCCTCGTTACCCAAAACATCCCAAAAAACGTCAGCACCGATCAACATGTCAATGGACGCCGGTGTATGAAAAGTTGGATCGGCCAACTGGATATTGTTAGGAATTTTAAGCCTGTCTACGTTTATCGGAGATCTCGGCAAGTTGCCTGTTAGCTTGTTTAGTACAAAGTATGACAGCAGTACACTGAATGGTGTATGAAGCGACTTTAATTGAACGTCACTCTTTTCGACTACCCTATCTGAACAATTATTGCCAATCCCAATGACCTCAGTTCTATTAAGGCATATATTGGAGGCCTGGGATAAAGCCAAAAACGCTATTGGTGTATTCTGTGACCTTTCTAACTAAGGCTTTTGACTGTGTGGATCATAGTACATTAATTGAGAAACTGAAACACTATGGAATAAACAACAAGGCACTGGATCTTATGCAATCATATTTATCTGATAGAGTTCAAAAAGTAGACGTTGGTAAAGAAAGATCTACGGGCTCAAAAATTGAATTAGGCGTCCCCCAAGGATCTATATTAGGTCCCTTTTTATTTTTAGTATATGTAAATGATCTTCCCTTTTTAGCAAAAGATCTTTGTGATGTAGTATATTTGCTGTAGTAGTTTATTTGCTGATGATACTTCACTAATTTTTAAAGTTGACAGAAATAAACATAATTTTGACGATGTAAATAATTCGCTGTCAAAGATACTAAATTGGTTTACCGCCAATAACCTCTTACTTAATGCTAAAAAAACAAAATGTATAAAATTCATGTTACCAAATGTTAGAGAACTCCCAACTCAAATCAAGTTAGATAATGAGATTGCTCACTTCGTTGACTCTACTGTATTCTTGGGGTTGTATATTGATTCAACTCTTCAATGGCAACCGCAAGTTGATGCTCTCGCGGGTAGGCTTAGTTCAGCAGCCTATGCAGTGAGAACAATTAGATATCTCACTGATCAGGACACAGCTAGGTTAGTTTATTATAGTTACTTCCATAGTATTATGTCTTATGGTATTTTGCTTTGGGGACAGGCAGCTGAAATTCAGACTTTGTTCTTCAAAAAAGGGCGGTGCGTGCAATTTATAAATTAAAGCCACGTGACTCCTTGAGGGAATTATTTAAAGAAATAAATATTTTAACTGTAATTTCGCAATATATTTATGAAAATTTAATGTATACACACAAAAACAAAAGTAACTTTTTGAAAAATTGTGATGTTCACAATAGAAATACACGAAACAAGAACAAATTACACATTCCTTCATTTAGATTACGGAAACTGGGGAAATCATTTATGGGTAATTGTGTGCGCTTCTATAATAAGCTTCCATCTGAAGCAACTGAACTTTCTATTCGTAGATTTAAACAGTACATAAAACTAAATCTTATCAAGAAGGCATATTACTCCATAAATGATTACATCAATGACGTTAGTGCTTGGCCAGATGTCGCTCAGTTCCACATCGACAATAGTATGTAATTATTTATAAGGCAAATGTGTATTAGACACATAAGTTATACACATGCTAGTGGTTTCTATTTCGCCTCTTCCACTAGTGGACAAAAAATTGAGGCTAATTAAATTAAATTTGACTTGTCTTAGTGCTTATTTTGTAAGCCTAAAGAAATAAAGATATTTATTATTGACCTTTAGCGCGCCTATGGGACATGAATCGAGTGATAGTTTTTGTTGTAGTGTTTTCGTTATAAATGTAGACAGACTTCCACAGTCTAACAGCGCGCGAACCTTTAGTGTCTCCTTTGTTTTAGGATTGACTAGTTCTATGAGTGCTGTGGATAACAAAACTTCGTTACAGTTTTGTTTACTGAAGTTATGTTTGTTTACTGTTTCGTCCTGAAGCTCGGCGTGGGCGTGGTTTACCACTGGCTGCTCCGTGTTATGCAACAGGGAATTCTGCCTTTTATTACAAATTCGACAAGGGCCCACATGACAAGAGCGCTCAGGGTGACCTTGTCTTAAACAATTAGAACACAATTTATATAACTTTACGTCTTCTAAACGTTCCTTCAAAGTTTTATCTTTAAATGCGGTGCAATCATAGATTCTATGATCTTTTCCGCAGATAACGCAAATGTAAGACGATTTCTTCTTTTCATCATGTACAGTCGCCAATGATTTTGTTTGATTTGATTTTTCTTGTTTATTTTTGTTAGCATAAGAATTATTCCTGTTATTATTATTATTTTGATTGCCTTTATTATTATGTTGTGACGCGCGCGAATTATCCGATGAATTTTTAGTGTTAGTGTTGCTACTGTTATTTCTATTGAGAGACTCTAAAACATCTGCGCGGTCAGTTAGCAATTTGTAGAAATCGTTTAGTGTAGGCTGATCAGTGATTGTGTTTCGGTATTCCTCCCATTTGGCTAGCGTTTGAGAATCTAATTTTGAACACATCATGAAAATGATGAGGGTATCCCATTTGTCTGTGGGCTGACCTAGACTTCGAAGGCACGTAAGTTTTTCGCTACTGTATCCACTAAAAACCGAAGAGACTTTTCAGTTTCATTTGCGGCCCGCTCGATGCTAAACAACGCATTTAAATGATGATTAGTTAATAATCTTTTATTATTGTAACGGTCGCAAATTAACCTCCAAGCTTCCTCGTAAGTGTCCGAAGATACTTCTAAATTAGAAATAATTCTTGCAGCATCCCCTTCTAATACGAGACCAAGTAATGGTATTTTTGAATCGGTGATATTCTGATATTTTCGTGAATTAACGTCTTGTAGGTATCGTGAAATTCAAGCCAGCGGAAATAGGAACCATCAAATTTTGCAATATTTATTTGAGGTAATTTAACACCAATCTCTTTATGATCATGAGAACACTGAGGAATTAAAATAGATTCCCGCCTTTGTTCGTTCTCTGCCTTTAGGTATTTATCAATTAAGTTTTTAGCTGCGGCAATATTATGAATAAACTCATGCTCAATGCTCTCGCGCTCCTCTAACTCGACAAGTTATCAAAACGAATCGATAGTGTCTCAATCTTTTGAAGTTTTAATTGCAATTCAGTTAACTCAGTAGAGGAATACTGAGTTTTTTGTATTTGTGTTACTAGATAGTTTCTGAACTTTGTGATTTGACCTTTTACAGAACTTCGCCTTCTAAATAACTCATCCAAAGCTGAGGCACCATCGCTATCTTTTGACGTCATTAGGAAGTTGTATCAGTACTAAATTAATAAAGTTTTAAATCTCACGCTCCTCGCAATCCCAAATCAGCAGCAAGTCCACCACACAGCTCGTCCACAAAGCACCACGTACGCGACGCTCGTCACCGCCGGTCGGCAGAACAATAGATGACGTATCACCTAGCTCGAACCGATCAGCTGAGTTAGGATAGCCTGTAACGCGCCGACAAATCACTTTAGCAAAGCGAATTTATAACAAGGAATGAGGGTTGGAGATGATTTTACTGATATTTACGATGTTATTGTGATTGTAATGCACCGTGCAGGTTAGGTACGTAACCTCCACGTTGCAATGCACCTATGTTCTCACTCAAATTTCTTTAAAAATTAATATAATTATCTTTATTTTTTAGGTTTATTGTTAACACTGATACAACACAACTTTATTTTGCACAAGTGTGACGATTTATCGGTCAGGAATTTAGTATGAAATTGAGGTTAGGATTGGGAAGGAACAAAGAAATAGGAAAAAAAGGGCACTTATCTTTTCTCAGACTGCAGCTCCTGGCGTGGATCTTTGGATGATCCACTGACCAATACCAACGTCTTGATAAAATAACTCCTTTTCTTCAAAGGTCCAAATACTCCGTCAGCCAACCGCGGGGTGATCCAGAATTCCTTCTTTATTCCTGTTCAGAGTGTTCCTTTCCCCTCATGGGCCACCAATTTATGTTCAGGCTTGAACTTAGAACATAAGGGAGTAATCAATTAAACTCCAGCCTTTGAATTTATGAATTTTTATTTGTGTGCAACAACGACACGTCCGTACAATAGTGAGGCGAGAGGTCAAGAGAGTGAATTAATTTACTGCTATTCAAAAAGCATAGGCGCGAAGCGCCTGGCTTAAACAAGATTTGTCACCCTTGCACCTACCACATAACTCCGAGCTAACCATAACCCTTTTCAATTGGAATAAGCTTATTAGGATTTGCACAGATGGCGCTCCCGCCATGATAGGAGTACGAGTTTACAACCACTATCAAATATTATATTATACATGTATTATTATATTCAGTATTAACAAAGTCCTCCTAGACACGGATGTTGTTGACATGTCGACAGGTGCAGTTGCCTTGCTGTGGCGGCAACAACGTACCGTCGGTGTACATATAGGAGCTCTTATTAGTACTTGTAGTACATATTTTATAATAGTAGTTAAGGTAAAGGAACTAATGCTCGACAGTGAACTAAAAGAAGACACCTACCAGAAAACCTTCTTCTTTTAAGATTTTTTTTAGTGATATGACTCAAATGTCAATGTCATTGGAGTCTTTGCTTCACCTATGAATCTTTTACAAAAACATTCAAACAGTTTTCGAACGAAATTTCAAAATGGCGTCAGTTGTTGTGAATCTTGCGACGAGGTGAGCACGCGTTCCGCGATTTCTTATTGTTTATGATAAGGGAGCTGTAATTTTGAAGGTAAGTTTTGAACCAATATTTATTAGAACTTTATATTTTATAATTGTATGTGCAGGTATCAATATTAATTGAGAATGATGACAAACGTTTTCCTCTTGTTTTTGCTAATATTTTTCTAACAAATTATGGCATGTCTTCTATTAGTTCCAAAAAATACTGAAAACCTAAAAGATGACAGGCGTGTCATCCATTGGTGTTATCAGATATTAAATTTTTAAGGTTATTTTAGTACGGTTTTGATCACAATTTCCAAATAAAATACTACTGTAGAAATATCAACAATTTCGGAGCACTCTAACTAAAGGTAGACATGGTGTCTATTATTAGGGTATACATGATGTCAACTATTGGTTCTATTGTTTCAGACTGATAAACATGCCGCCAATAAAAGGTCAGATGTTCCGTTATTCCGAAGCGGACATGGCATCAGCTATTGAAGAATGCAGACGAGGTATTCCGACATCAACCGCGGCAAAAAAATTTAAGGTACCTAGAGTAACTTTGCTGAATAAAGTGAAAGGGAAAACACCAATTAAACGAAAAATGGGAAGAACATGCTACATCTCGGAAAATACTGACGCTATGCTTGTAAAGTGGGCTAAAGCAATGGTGAAACAAGGATTCCCAATAGGCAAAAACAATTTACAAGATAGTGTGAAAAAGATTGTTGATGATTTGAATATAGAAACTCCTTTTAAAGACGGAAGACCCGGTAAAAGATGGTACAAAAGTTTTATGAAACGCCACCTTGACCTTATAACAAGACAGCCCCAAAATTTAACTTCATCCAGAGCTGCAGTCTCAACACCTCAGTTGAAGAATTGGTTTGAAGAAGTCAGCAGCTACCTCAATGAAAACAACCACAAAGATATTTTGGTTGAACCTCATAGAATTTTCAATATGGATGAGACTGCATTTTTTCTAAATCCAAAAGGCAGCAAGGTCTTGGCAGCTAAAGGAGAAAAATCAGTGTACCAGCAAATTAACTCCGATGAAGAAGAATGCTTTACTGTTCTTTTGGGTGGTAATGCTGCTGGCCAAGTTCTACCGCCCATGGTTGTTTTTAAATATGCGAGAATGCCAAGAGAAATAAGCTTGTCTATTCCTGTAAATTGGGGTCAGTGTGACCAAAGTTAGTAGATTTCTACTTTTTCGGTAGATTTTGAGGAACTTGCAACAGCTGCTAGTAGGAAAAAAAATATCAGTATATTTTGGTAGAATTTGCAATTTTTTGGTATATTGGTAGTATTTTTTCGAAAGAAGATGGCAACTCTCTTCTATAATCTATTCTTTTATGGGAATTCCCCCATTATGTGAATCGGAATCAGTCTATCTCTTTCTAAACACACGTACTCAAAGAACAACACTCAAAGCCTAGCCGGGGCTTCCCCCGAAGGTAAATAATTGTTCAATCTATTTTCATTCATTATAAATTTCAGTGTTGCCGTTCTAGCGACTTTGTCGCTAGAACTAGGGGATTTTATGAATGTTTAGCGGACAAAATGCTACGTTTAGCGAGAAAAAAATTTATAGCGACTTTTAGCGACTTTTAGGCGGGTCATTATGTCGCTACAAGGGCAACGGTGGACCATCGCCCGCCGTGCCTGAATGAAAAACTCTGATGTTTAATTTATTTGATTTTTTTGTTTGATTTGTGTAATTGTGATAAATGAACCTTCATTGAGAATAAAACCTACCTATTGTGACTGAATTCCTGATGTTAAATTGATTGATAACCCAGTTAATTTTATAGTAGATTTTTAGTAGACTCCAGCTTATTATAAGTAGATTTCGGTAATTTTTCACCCTATGTTACAGTAGATTTGTCAATTCAAATCTGGTCACACTGATTGGGGTATTGGACGATCAGATAATGGTTGGATGACAATGGAAACATTTTATGAATATATCTGCAACATATTTAACAAGTGGTTGCATGAAAATAAAATCCAAAAACCAGTCATACTCTTTATGGATGGACATACCTCACATATGTCATTCCATGTGAGCAAATTTTGTTCAGAAAATGGGATAATCTTAATAGCTCTTTTTCCTAATGCTACCCATTTATTAGAGCCCATGGATGTAGCTGTTTTTAGAAGTTTGAAGGGAGCCTGGAAAAATGCAGTACATTCATGGCGTTTACAAAACATACATGTCCCCATTTTGCGAAAGGTTCATTTTTGTCCATTGCTGAACCAAGTACTGGAAGAGACATTGTCGCCTGAGATATTTCAGAATGGCTTTCGTAAGTGTGGACTCTCGCCATGGAATCCTGATGAAGTATGCTGTGTATCAGAACAACCAACAGAAGAATTCGCAGAATTACAAAAGATGGCTAAAATTAAAGAACTCGAAATGGGACTTAAATTCTTAGACAAATATATTTAAGCAGAGAAGATTGTAGAAGACATTGGATTGTTTCCATTTTATAAGAAGATTGAAGAGCTACTTAAGCTAACAAAAACCCAACCAGCCTTGCCACCAGCTGAAATCACCACCATGAATAATTCAACAGCAGAACAAAGTAGTACACCTGAAATATTTCCATCACTGATTACAGGCCCGAGTAGCGATTCATTGATAATGCCATCCACATCACAAGATAGAATTTTGAATTCTCCACAACAATATTTATTCCTGAATGAAGATCCTGAAACTCCTTGCAAAGAAGTTCAAGTAAGAAGCACTTCTCAAAATCTCGAGGCCACAATGAACACAAGTTCATTAATAGAACCATCTACATCAAGCCTTTATAGGCCACAAGAAAGTTGCTCAAAGGAACCAGATATGGTAATACCTAGTCCATTCAAAAGAGCTTTGTTTTGGCCGACACCCAAAGAAAACTCAAAACGAAGAAAGAAAGAAAAAGTGCCTTCTGTTGTATCATCTTTGGAATGGCAACGATACTATGAAAACAAAGAGAAAAAGAAAACTGAATTGGAGGAAGAGAAAAAAAAAAGAGCTGAGGAAAGAAAAAAGAAGAAAGACGAGACTGAAAAAGCACGAAAACTTAAATATTGTAAAAAAGAAATCTAAGAAGACTGAATACAACTCAAGTACGGAAGAAGAATGGTTAGAATCTGGAGATAGCGCGGATGATATTTCTGATGAAAGCATTGATACGGAAAATGAAAAAGAAAGAAATGAGGAAGAGATTAGAATTGGAATAGAAAAGGAAAATACTTATATACTTTCATTAATAACGTCAACTATTAGTGCAATTGACTGTCTACTGATGGTAATTTAATTTTTTTATGGTGTCAACTATTAGTACTTATGACAATATTAAAAAAAACAATAATAATAATAGAAAACATGTTGATTATTGGACTTTTAATTACGAAATATATTTTTTTAAGATTCATTTTATTCGTAAACAAAAAGCTGTGGTTGTTTTGTTTGATAATTTTTTTTTTTTTTTCATCTAAAGATTGTGTTTCCTTAAAGTGTCAAGCATTAGTTCCTCTACCTTAGCTACAATACCAATAGATGTGCAGGAATGCTGGCAGGTTCTTTTATTTATACACATTATAAAATAATGAATTACATACAGATTGTTCTGAAAATCTGATAGATTTCAAAAAATAGGTACCTATTCAATGAGGGCATCATCATCATCATCAGCCCACATTAGTCCGCAGCTGGACATAGGCCTCCCCTAATGAGGGCCATAGCGCCCTGTCTTCAGCTTGCCGCATCCAGTATCTGCCAGCAGTCTTTCGCAGATTGCCATCCCACCTGGCCGGAGGACGTCCCACACTACGTTTGCCAAGTCGCGATTTCCACTCCAATGAGGGCATGGATACTTTTATTCGACAGTTATGTTTCTAATACTTTGATTGTTTTCATTATTCACTATATCACTTACATAACCCTTTTTAAGGTAGAGGCTGTATACGTGCCACCAACTTTTTTATTTTTTTTGTAATGATTGGTGACGGTAATTTTATTTTTCAATGATGGTAACACTGTTTTTTAATACGGCAGAAATGAGTGTCACATTGACAGATACTTGAAAGCTGTCAAACTAATGTCGGCCATGATTGCGCGAAAGTGGTGTTTTTTAGTTGAAAATTTTCATCCAGTCGAATCTTCTTAGATTTTGGCTAAAATGGTAAGATTCTTTATTTATTACAATTTTTTAGGTATGTATATTGCTTACGTTTTACGTGTGATTTTGTTTCTCATTTTATTGTAACTTGTTTTATTTCAATGTTTATTGGTGGCAGTATAAATGCCACTGCCCGCTTACAGCGTTTTTTTGGTGGCAGAATATATGCCATTGCCTGTTTGTATTCCAGGCACACCCTGAATGATGAAGATATTGAGAATGAGCTGGAGCAAATGTTTGGACTTCCTGAAGATCCAGACTCGGTAGACGAGTACGAGGACGAAGATGGCGTAGAAACCTGTTTAGATGTACGTGCGGTGTTGGAGGGTAGGAATATTTTTCAAAATCAAGGAACTCCAACGCCTGGACCATCGAGACGCAGCCCTGTAAGTTTTCCATCTTCTCGAAATAGTGAAATGAGAGAAAATATAGATCCTAACACAGGAGTACCTAATATTGTACACAGCGATAGCGAACACGAAGAAATATTGCGACCAGTCCGACCTTCACGAGTAAATATTTTTGAATCGTCTTCGGAATCTTCTGCAGAGACTTCCTCAGATGACGAGAATAAGAATGACTGGAAAAAAGGAATTATGTGGCCGGCCAGGCCAAATGCAGATAACTATGATGAAGTTATCAAATCTTGTAAAATCCCTTCTTGTAGTTTATTCTACTAGTAACTATTTGTAACGTAATTTGCGTGGCCACGTGTTCTAGTGTTTTCGTACTCTCTCTCTATTCTCGAATACAAAATGAATACAATGAATAGTGATTTAAAGGAATTAAAGAAAACACGCGGAGTCATAAAGGGCAAGCTAACGCTATTTAAAAAATATGTTACTAACTTAACAATGCCAATAACTGCTGAAACATGAATTGATTTGGAACTACGTATGGAGAAAATAAGAGAAACCTTTGATTCTTTCGAAAAAGTTCAAGACCGAATCGAAACTTTGTGTTCTGATATTGATGTTCAATTGTTAGAAAGAGAGTCGACACAAAATAGTTACTATGAACACATGGCCCTTGCAAAGAGCGCCATGAATCAAATTTTGGAGGATTCTAACCAGTCTGTGAATACAACCATTGAACATGAGGCAACAGATTCAATTAAATTTCCAGATATCAAATTACCATCATTCAATGGAGATATCACTCAGTGGTTGGAATTCAGAGATACCTTCGATGCCCTCATAAAACAAAGTAGTTACCAATTCAGATCCAATTCATTTAGTAACCAATTCAAAAGTTAAAGTATCTAAGGAGTTGCTTACAGGACAGTGCAAAAAATATTTCTTTTTATAGGCATTGACTCTGTTATTTATTATTAACCAATCATAAATTAGTTTATTGTAATCTGAAATCACAGGCATCATCAAATAATTATTGTAATCTGTAATGTTAATGTTATACATATGATTAGTAAGAATTGAATTATTGCTCTTACTAATCTGCAATTTTATTTTAACTAGGTACATATGTAAAATTAATAACTAAAACATTTATTTTTACTGAAATTGGACTCAAGTTTAACTTCACCTTAAATAATATAGCTGTTAGCATAGTTTTAATCCTACTAATATTATAAACGCGAAAGTTTTGTAAGTTTGGATGGCTGGATGGATGGATGTTTGTTACTCTTCCACGCAAAAACTGCTGAACGGATATGGATGAAATTTGGAACAGAGATAGATTATAGTCTGGAATAACACATAAACTAGTTATTTTTTATCCCGGAATTCCCACGGGAACGGGAATTACCGCGGATGAAACCGCAAGGCGCTGCTAGTTATTAATGATTTCAGTAATTATCACAGAAATCATCACATTTTACACATACCGCTTTATTATTCTACCGCTTTATATTTCTATTATATACAACATATCGCTTTGTTATTCAACCAACATGAAAATATTTTAATTAAATAAAAAATCATTATTATAAACGTTGTATTTAATATTTCTGTCGTTTCTAGCCAAAAAAAATATTATTTTACTATTATAATAAATGGGAAAGTCTGTGTGAATGTTTTTTATGAGTAATCTCCGTAACTACTTAAGTTATTAAGATGAAATTTAGTACATCGATAGTTTAGGACCTAGAATAGGACATAGGCTATTAAAATTTGGAAATTTTTACCTATTATTGAATCCTAATATTGAACAAAAACACTATTATCTATACGTATAGAAAAGAAAGTGCCTAAATAAAGAAGTTTTCTTTCTTTTGTAGGCTTTTTCTGTGTGGAGAATATGCCGCAGACTATATGTGCAGAACTCAGCATGAATTTACAAGATGCAGATGTTCCTGAACAATTACACAGAGTTCCATAATATCACTCCACATACTAACGATTAAGGTACGCGTGGAAATTTCAGAGAAGCATGCCGGATTTTGCATGAAAGATGGCGTCTTTTTTTTTGCACGGCCAACCTTGTATTGCACACTAGTTTCTTTCTACTCGCGGCTTCGCACGCGTTGTTTCGATGGATACGTTTTCTATCCCATGGGAAATGATTTATTGGATAAAAAATAGCCTGTTTGATTCCAGAATTAGAATTGTCTGTATGCAAAACTTCAGCCTGTGCAAGTTGATTCAAACGCTCACGCAACAAGTGATCGAAAATAACTTAGTGAATGCTCCTGTTGAGTACCAGTCTTTGAAAAAAAGATTTGAGGATCATAGCAGGCAGAAATTTGCTGTGCTCAAAACTAGTAACTAAGTAAGTTCATGCTTTTACTTTTTTCAGGCCAGGTGAACCAGGCGACTGCGCTTCTAAATTCATACTAGTCCATGGCAAGTCAACACCACGTTAGTTGCTCAGAAATAATATCGGACAGCGATGAGTCTTCCATTGTTTTGCATCAGAAACGCAAAAATCATAACCATCACGTGTTTGTTGCAGAGAGTTCTTATTACTATTTATTTATTTATTGAATACTATACCAACCACATCCAAAGCTCCAGAACAGGCAGATGGTTTTAGTAGGAAACGCAAGCGAGACCCAAAAAAGTGGAAGAGGAATTCTCAAAAGATATTGCGAATTGAAAGCAAGGAATACCAAAGCAGATCCGGAAAAAACTATTGAGCAGACTGTTAGAGAAGTGAACTGTAAGTGTCACTATAAATGCACAACCAAAATAGATAATTCACAGCAGAACCAAAGCTTGGCCCACTATTTGAGTCAGGGTTCTGACAGAACAAGGTGGGCCTTCATTGGTAACAGTGTAAATCGCGTTTAGCGATAGCGATATAAAAGTATTTAGCAGTATCGCTCAAAGAAGTAACACCACTTTAGAACAACAAATAACATAGCTAAATATATACCAATTCAAGTCGACTAGTAGTTAAAGCAAGATTATGAATCTTCTGAAAATTTGATATGTAGGGAATTGAAAATAGGTCGAGAACTGTGCAACATAATATAATTCGACAACCACCTGTACTCAAACCTAACTTCAGGAATATTCCGCATGCCAATACAAAGCTCCTGGATTTATGATTAATGTTTTTAGAAGAATGGATGATCGAAAATATTGTGAAGCACAAAAATGAAAAAATAAGAAAAATTCGGCTCTACTATCAAAACCAAACGTGTGTTTAAGATCTGGATGTGATTGAACTGAAAGCTTTCATCGGTATGCTGTACTATAGTGCAATACACATGCTGGTACAGCACAGACGGCACATGCAGAGACATTTATCAGATTATATATGATATTTTAAAGTATCCTATTAACTAACTTGAAAATGTCTCATATTTTACCCCATATTCATTTTTGTACCTCACTTGTAACTTAGTGGCGTTGTATTTGTATAAGTGTTCCAATTGAGATCTCAATAGTCAAGTAGTATTAGGTGTTACTGTCATTTTGAACTAAGTACTTGTTTACCTAGTAATAACATTACAAAGACTTATAGAAAATAAGCTAAGAATTATAGAACGTTGATTTTTCTAATTTTAAAAATAAAAATAAAGAGATTTTTTAGACTGTCAAAGCTGTTTTGTATTATTTTTACCCCTCTCTGTCTTAAGATAACTCAAGCGGTTATTGTAGAAATTGTATGCATTATTATATTTGGACAACGATGTTTTATATTGCCGATGCCATTAAATACAACAATGCCATCAAAGTTCTCAAGGATAACGAACATAAATTAGAAACTGAAATTAATGATCACATTAGTTTGAATAAAAAATAGGTTTCACAAAATTCTAAAATACTAGGTAAAATAACTAAAAATCAAGAGAAAATACATAAAATTCTCAATCTTATAATGAAAAGCGACATGACTAAGGATGCTGATCTTATCAAATACGCCCATATGGCACAAAACCTTTTAATTTTGAGTGACAATATCGATATTTTGTCTGACGAAATATTAAGACTTGAAAACGCTCTTGCTTTCAATAGGTTATCGGGGGCTCCTCATTCAATATTAAATATAGCAGATTTGAAGATGATTTTAGATAAGCTTAGGATTATGTATTCGAAGGACGAGATCCTGGACGTAGATATTAGGTATTTTTACGATATTATAAAACTAGGATATTTTTATATGGGTAACGAAGTAGTCATCGTTTACAAAGTACCGATTGCCTTTCCAATTACCTATGACCTTTATAAATTATCAATTATCCCTAACAAGCACCACCAAGCCCTTATACCTTAACAACCCTTTATAGCAATCTCTGGAGAAGACTCTATACGAATCTATCGAGACAGAATGTCCGCAGGTAAAATCATGGTATTTATGCGAAAAGAAGTTCAACATCAAGGTTCGGTTCGGGATAACCCTGACTGCATTCATCAGCTCATTATCCAGCAAGACCTTCATCCAACCTGCAAACTGACTACCGTTATCCTGACAAGAGAAGCAATGGAACAACTCGATGATAAACACTATACCGTGAGTATTCCCATCCAGACAAGACTCAAGATATTCTGAGGACTGGAGCAGCACAGAATCCTACAAGGAAGTTACATAGTCACCATCCCGTTAAACTGCTACCTCAGGACGCCCGAAATCACTATCTCTAACTCAGGTGATCGCATAAAAGGATATCCTATAAAAATCATGGATTTATCCACATCTAAGGACCGAGAATCCGACAAAGTTTCACCCGTCATCCTGAATTCAATCGACCATGGGGATCTACACGCTATCAATGAGGAAATTTCCCTACAGACACCAACCAGTCTTATTGAAATCTCGGACAATAGCCTGTATCACACTACCATACCTATCTACATCATTATTCTAAGTACAGCTGCACTCGCCATCGGCATCGCATACTATCGAAATATTCGAGAATAAAACATTCGAAAATATCCAGCTGGAAAAATCGAAACGCCACCATCCAGGGAAATCCATTCTGAAACAGAACAAAGAAAATTTAACCCCCATGAAGTCAAGATTGATTCCATCAACATTTCAGCCACTCTCCATAAAAACGTTCCGCAATTAATATTAAATGTTATATCTTTAACTTATTTAAATACATATATACTGGATTGTACCCTTGTGATGTCAATGTACCACTAAATAAACTCCCTGCCTATGGTAAGCCAATAGAAGATATTAGAGAGTGTGTTGGAGACAGTTTCAAAACATACATTGAGGACTTAAGAAATAGTGACTTAGGAGTCAAGCAAACTCAAAAGTTCCAGATTCCTGTTGTAGCTGGGAAAAGTGTGTCGGTAGAAGAAATTCAGAGGTATATTGATGAACGAGAAGCATCTAAGAAAAAACCTACAAATTCTACAAAAAAAAAGGGGGCGACCGATAGGTTCCAAAAATAGTCAAGCGAAGAAGAAGAAAGTAAGCCATAAAATAGATGATCCACAAACATCGGAAAATGAACAAGGAAGCTTTGTAAATGCTGATAATCAAAATGAAAACCTGGATGAACAAGAAGACGACAATGTTGAAAATTCTCTTAGTGAAATAATAATCAATTAAATATAAATCAAATGAAATATAAATGAAATAATAATCAATGAAAGCAATATACAGATTTCTTTGCTATACCAAGAATAACAAAGAATAATACTTGGTAACAAATGCTTGAAAAAATATAACAGGAAGAGCGAAATAACGACGTCTGTATTTGGACTAAAAGGACGAGTTCGTCAACAGAAACAAATGAAAAGGGAAAACAATATTATAATAAGTGAAATAATTAAATTTTAAAAAAAGATGATTTGAGTCGGGCCACTGCTGGGAAAAAAAACTTTGGACTGAAGGTAAAATTATAAAACAAAGACGGTACTTGCTAAATACCTTAAAGGAGCTGTATAAAAAGTAGTAAGCGGAAGGAGGCAGAGCGAAATTGACTGCATTCTAGAAATATAGGCTATTTTATGTGCTACGACCAAACCTATCTATCGAGAAACAAGTGGGTGCGTAAAACACGAAGACTTCTCCATTAAAATTGCGAAGTTAAAATCTTTAGGAATGTTCGAGACTACGAGTTTAAATGAAATCTTATTGAACGTCGTTTGTGACATGGATTCTAAAGCATGCGCATATGGTGAACGTTCTTTAACTCTCATTAACAAAAAGATGGCAAAACTATAAGGGCTCAAACACAAAACTGCGAGCTCGCATCGCATCGCAAATATCTGCGAGCTCGCACGATAACGTCCGATCTCATTTGCATCGCGCATTCCTGTCATATTACGTCATACTTGGTGACCCCCCTTTTAGTCCGCTCTGAGACAACATTAGCGAAAGATGCGCGGCGCCTGAGCCGCCTTCTTTGTGTTGTAAAAAAAAACTGCTTCAGTTCTCAACTCATAGTAATTTCGAGTAAAATAGTTCCCTTCAGAGTTCATAATCGTATTAAATGGATGAATCCAGAATCTTCTTTTTCTTTTATATCTATTTATCAATAACAGCAGTGCAATTGGACCGATTTATGCAAAAATGATCCAACCCACAACCTAGTCAATTTCGAGTTTTTTTAACCTATGTAATCAGTATGAGGTATATTTTAACATATCAAAGACTCACACCTCTATGTTCAAAATGTGGAAAATCCATATGATCCAACCCACAACTGTCATGTCGAAGACCATTTTTTAAAATGTATAAGTGTTTCATGCCACTTGAATCATTTTTGTGTTGCTTTGGTTACCCTAACATATAACCGTTCTATTTTGCTACAATGATTCAAACTATAATATTAAGCTGGTCCATCAGTTCAAAGAGCTCAGAAAGCTATAGAAAGAGCTATGCTCGGAGTTTCTCTAAAGGATAGGATTCGTAAAGAATACATCCGAAAGAGAACCAAAGTTATCGACATAGCTCAAATAATTAGCAAGCTGAAGTGGTGGCAGTGGGCCGGCTATATCTCGCGAAGAACCGACAACCGCTGGGGTAAACGTGTTCTTGAGTGGAGACCGAGACTTGGCAAACGTAGTATAGGACGCCCTCCGGCGAGGTGGGATGACGATCTGCGAAAGACTGCTGGCAGATGCTGGATGCGTCAAGCTGAAGACAGGGAGCTATGGCGCTCATTAAGGGAGGCCTATGTCCAGCAGTGGACTAATATAGGTTTATTATGATGATGATAATATAAAACAAGTTAAGCTTTGACAAGTTAATATTTGAAATTGCTATTCCATCTAAGTACGTAAACGAAATAAACCATAAAGTTCAAAACACACAGAAGCCGGAGGCGTGGCGGAGGCAAAGGCGTGCCGGTTTTTCCTATGGCACCGCGTTCGCCACGGCCTGCGGTGTGTGTGTAGGCTTTCATAGGATTCCATAGAATACAACTCGCACGCCTTCGCCTCCGCCACGCCTCCGGCTTCTGTGTGTTTCGTACTTTAACGAAAAATAAATAAATAAAATAAAATAAGTACAGGGCCAGCAGATCTAATATTAGATACCAGATGATTGCATTGTTTAATTTAAGAAACCGAAGGGAAGCTGCAATAATAGACGATGTAAATGGTTTATGTGATGAACCTTATTCTGATTTGGACGAGGATTAGGGCCAATTTTGTTTGTTTTGTCTTTTAAAACATAAAAATGATTACTAATTTTTATCACACTTTGAATCATTTTTGCATTTTAATTTTTGCACCCTACATAGCTCTTTCCATACAAAATTAATTTTGTAATAATGATCTAGGCGCAAGTTTTCCCAATTATCTACTAAACTATTACAATTTATTCTTTATATTGTTTATAGCAAAAAAGTTGAGTTTACATAGCATTAAATTAAATTAAAATAACAACATTTTGTATTACAAAGCTAGAGAAATACCGCCACAAACTTAAATATCGATTATCTCGAAATGAGGTTTGTGTGGGTTGGATCATTTTTGCTTAAATCGGTTCAATTATCTTTTTGGGATCCATCTTACGGTTCCTAAAAACACGTCCAATACGGCTGACTAAACTTGAAGGTATGGTTACCCTACAAAACGGCTCGCCGCACAAATTCGCATCGCAGAAATTCGCAAATCAAGTTCGTGTGACATCGCATCACATCGCATCGCATCGCATCGCACCAAATCGCAGTTTTGTGTGGGAGCCCTAACTCCTACGTTGCAGGTGCCATTCCCGCCTTGGATCAAATAATCGTACGATCTGTAGATATTGGTGATTTCAGGGTGTTCTGGGTATTTTCTATGTAAAATAAAAATAATCTAACTAACTATCTAATATTGTACTTAAATACAATATGGCACAGAATACTGCCTTAGTAATCCAATGCACAACTACCATGCTCAACTGTTTGTGCCGCTGGTACTTTTGATTCCCTTCTACACAACTAAGGTACCAATTGCTTGTTTGCCACCTTGGTGGTATAAAAAAAAAAAAAAAAAAAAAAAATTACTCAACCCGCTGGCTTATTATCTAAAACTTTGCAGTAGCAACTACGACAGCCAAGCGACAGCGACCGCTACGCGATCGGTCGCAAATGTTACAAGAAAACCGTATTATAGACGAAAGTTATTTTCACGCGAGCTTCAAGATTTTGTGCATAATGCGCTGTTAGTCTTCAGCGGTGTAAATAAACAAGAAGATTACCATTCTGAAATGAACCAAAGTAACTTTACTAAATGGGTTACAGAAAAACTTATCCCAAACATCACTGAGCCTTCAATCATCGTGATGGATAATGCGTGCGCCGTATCGCTCTGTAATAAAAAATAAAGCTCCCACATTAGCCAATAAAGTAAATGAAATAAAGTTGTGGTTAGAAGAAAATAATGTGCAGTTCGATCCAGATTTGATGAAACCTTCTCTCCTTGCTCTGGTAAAGAAAAATAAGCCTGAACCAGTTTATGAAATAGACGAGATTCTGGGTCAACACGGGCATACTTTGGTAAGACTGCCGCCTTACCACTATGATCTGAACCCAATTGAGTTAATTTAAGCACTCGCTAAGAGAAAAGTCGCGACACAGAACGTTGGTGCAAAAGAAGTTGACCGAAGACGCATTTGAATCGATCACTGCCGATGATTGGAAAAATTGCTGCGAACACGTAAAAAAAATTGAAAAAGAATATTATGATCGTGGGAGAACATCATACAGTGCCATAGACGAATTAGTCATTCGGTTTGGAGAAGATAGTACTGATGGTGACACAGAATCTGGTAGTGACGAATCAATTGTACAGTTGGATACAACAAAGTTAGGGGCTGGTACTTCAAAAGAATCAAGTCGTCTCATGGAAGGAGTTTAATACTTAGATTTCGACCTAATGTAACTATTATAAATAAATAAAAAACATTTTGATTTAGTGGTTTATTTTTTGCATATTATCAATATGATTTATTATTATACAATGTGATTCTTCGAACCTTGATCAAAAGAAATGTGCGGATACACGACACATATTTATCGGTAAAAATCAACATAAAAAAAATTATATGTTATTTATCTCAAAAACAAAGCAGTTTTAATAATTTTTAAAATGAAGACTACTTCATCTGGTTTTTTCTTCGTTTCTTTTTGAGTAAATGGTGTATTTTATACGAAGTAGTCTCATTTGAAAGCTAGATAGTTTACCTAGCTAATAAAATAAATAAAAAATACAAATACGATACATAAGCGTAGTAAAGACAGTATTTTTTTAGAAAAAAGACAAAAAAAAACGATTTTTATTTTATTTTTTCTCTGTAACTTTAAAACTGGGTAATTAAGGTGTATTTTTTTGCATGTTGTATTAAACTTCATAATTTATTCTACAAATCCTTCAAAAACTGGGGGTCTATCTCTTTCCGTTGTCATGTTATTCACCATTTAAATTAGGTACTTTCTGCCATTTAGATTAAATCAGTTGAGATTTCTGTTGATATCTGTACTTGACTTGTGTTTAAAAAAAATAACAATAATTTTTTTTTATCTCGGTTTTTATCGATAAATATGTGTCGTGTATCCGCACATTTCGTTTGATCAAGGTTCGATAAATCACATTGTATATTTCTTCCAGGTTTTTAAAAAATATCTGAGCGCCTGGTCGAAGCGACGCGTGACCCGAGAGCTGGTGAGTATCTGGCGCAGCGCATTAGTATTGCCATACAGCGTGGCATTGCAGCCAGCCAGTCTTGGGGACGCTTCCGACTGGTATTGATATGGACCAGTTGAGCCTCCTGTAGATCATTTGCAACAGTCTGCAGTTAGCTCAATTGTATCAATTGTAAATACAAGTTCTAATTTGTTCCTATTATTTGATTGTATTTTTCAATACGATACAATATTACGAATGGCGAAATTTTATTATGTTGATTTTGACATCTGTTTCACATATTTTTTTTAACTAACGTATTAACAAATTGTTTATATTTACTTTCTCTTTTTTATACAAGTATCAAGATCGGTTGTGGCTTACTGACTGTGTTGCTTTGCTACATGCAAGCTACTTGAGCGAAGGTGTCGCCCTCGTTTATTTTCAACTCTTTTGTGTCGTACTGTATATCGCTATTTTTAGGAATCCGATTGATATTTTTATGAGTGGACATATGCTGCTGCGTGCATATGCTGCATGAATGAAACCAACATAAAGTTCTCAAAACTTGAGTCGAAACTCGGAACATTTATGGCTACTAACTACTTCAGCTCAGTATCAATCACGGCATACTTACTACTATCAACCGGTTCACGAAATGCTATTACTAATGCTCTTGTGGTTGTCTATAAAGGTCACAATGATGTCCATCTATTAACATCAGTCAACTTGATTCAACAGCTGAATGAAATCTCTGGAAAACTGCCGAAAACACTTACCTTCCCAGT